>OMLC01066917.1:14417-25083 GCA_900302585.1 Regalecus glesne | reverse complement strand
TCCAGTTTGGTGTTTTGCACAAACGGGTTCATTTAGGAGGCGATGGGAGCCACAAGCACGCGCGGGTGAATGCGACACCGCCAAGAAGACGGCGTGTCCCCGCCAAGCATCAATAAATGGCCGCATTGGAATGGGGAAGAGCTGACGATACACTGTACCTGCTCCTCTACCGGGGCTATGCGTAGTCCTTTTACACCAGGTCACATGTTTGTGGGCAGATCACAGCTTTTTGTTTTTCCCCCACAATTGCCGCGTCAATTAGACTTAATGGCAGAAAACCCAATGAAATCGTGTCATGGACCTTTTCACACCCTGAAATATTCTCCATCCCTGGACGAATCCACAGTCTGAGAGATGGAGCGATTCAGAAGACTGTAGCAGTTGCTATTCGTTGTGCGAGTACTATTAGATGCAGGAAACTGCGGATAAACACCTCGGAGGCCTTGGAAATTAAATCAAATCAAATTTAGATTTATTTGGATCCGAGCCATAAAAACCCGTCGTCTGATCCATCCATATTAACCATACAGGCCACATCCTCTCCTTCAGTTGCTAAGTGTCATTGCTGAAGCAATCTTTGCACAACCGACACATTTCCTTTTTTTCTGTCACTAAGCCACTCCATCGCATCACACCGACTGCACCACCACCACCACCGAGCCCAAAATGCCCAAACACCCCGCAGTGTGCCGCGGCATTCAGATCACCGCAGTATCTGGACAAGAATCTAATGGTAATCCGTGCGCCAAACACAGAAATCACTGCATTTCGCCCTTCAGGTCACGGGAAAATATCATTTGCCGCGCTCCGCTCAGTAGATCCTCTCTATAAGGGCAAGCTTCAGAGAAAATAGCCAATTTGGATCGTTAAGGTAATAGATAATATTGACAGCTGATAGTAAACGAAAATAAAACGGTACTGAAATAGAGGATATTCGTCCGAAGCCTTACCTGGTTTACAACATCCATCTTGGCCGCTTACTTGCCGATAAGAGGATCAGCGGTGCGGTGGGAGGGTGTGTTCTCTTCTGGAACAGCCAGTGGGAGGGAGGTCGTGAAGAGGTGTCAACAGCCCGGGTGGCGTCCCAAGCCTCTTCGACGGCACGCAGCGCGCGTGAACGTCAGCCAATTCATTGGATGTGTAGTGATGACGTCAGCGAAGCCATCTGTCCAATAACCTCACCGTTTTATTCTAAGGGGGGGTTACAATGTAGTGACAGCAGATATGAAGACCGTCTCTGTGCGTTATCTGACTTGCCCCTCTGAAGAGATTTCAGACCACTCACATGCTGAGATCTGTAGACCATCATGGCTTTATTTGTTTGGTTCACACATGGCGCCCACAATGCATTTACCGAGTGCATTCCTCACTTTGTGTACAGGCATAGAACCATTGGCATAGCAGCCTTCTGTGTGTTTCTGAAACAACGCCACTCTCAAGTCAGAAGATGATATCACTGGTGGGTAGGCTGTGAAGGTGAACATCCAATTTTTGGCTTGGTAACAGGCTGTGCTGTCTAAAAAATGTGGAGGAAAACTAAATTTGGTGTTTTTATTCATTGTATCATATGTTGTTGTTTTTTAAAAAAAATCCAATGTGGTCTATTAATTAGTAAGCCAGCGATCAAGTTTTCAGGTTCATGGACTGTACACATTTATCCCATCCTATCAAAGAAGACGAAGAAGAAGAAAAAGAAGAGTTAGCTTTATCCATTTGTCACTATTCACACATACAATCAAATGTGTTCTCTGTATTTAATCCATTCTATTGTAAGAGAAGTGAGCAGCTGCAGTGACCAGGGACCAACTACAGTTCTTCTTCCTATTGCCCTGTTCAGGTACACAGACAGGAGTATTAACCCTAACATGTATGTGTTTTTGATGGGGGGAAGAAACCTGAGGCCCCGGAGGAAACCCATATGGGGAGGACATGCAAACTCTACACAGAAATGACCTGGGATGAGATTTGAATCCAGACCCTTCTTGCAGTGAGGTAACAGTGCCACTGGATCATTGTGGTGGCAAAAAAACAACAACTTATTTGTCCTTTAAGATCAAACGGGACATCATAGTGACTGGGGACGTACCTCCATTGGGAAATATGTGTTATTGCTGGATATGGACATTGTGAAATTAATATTTTTCAAAATATACATTAAACGAGAGAACATTTGAGAAAAAACATGTTTTTATTGTCCTCAGAGGAACACCTAGTTGATGTTAGCATCCAAAACAATCCATCAGCATTTGTAAAAGAAATTCTAAAAAAGTTTAAAGTTGTTGCATTGCAGGTAAAATAATTTATTCATCATTTTCAAGTATTCATCTGACTAGCAATATTCCTAGATTTCTTGGACACATACCCCTGATAAAAACACTATTCTGCAATCTTTAGTTAGAGATGGAGATCATTGGTATGATGGACAAGTCATAAGTGTGTTGTTGTATTCTTGCTTGTACATGCTTGACATTTGATGATTCCAACTGAATTCTGAGTATATGGGGTTAATAAAGTGACAGCAACTCAAATGCAGTAAAAAAATTAAAATAATAAATATCTCCACAATGACATTGATGTTAATACGGTGAAAATGGATCAAAATCATATTCAGCAACCTATTATGAAAGACAATGTAGTCATTATAGGGAAAACATTTGTTGATATTTGCCCTCAAGTTGGATCTGTGTCTGTGTGTGTGTTTGTGTCTTTTGGCATTTACAATCACACCTAATAAATGTCATAGCAACACATTTCTGTCTTACTTTCCTGTGGGATGGTGTCTGTTAGATGGTGGATCTATACTCGAACTAGATTTATCAAATGTCCCATCTTTACAGTGCTCCTACCGAAAAGTCCAACTTCCAGCTTTCACACTGAATAAGCCAGCATCCAGCTCTTGTTTTCCTTGTTTTTACGCCAGTGGTGTCAGAAAACACACAGCCCATAAAAAACGACCTTGTTTTCCGAAGCGGTCGTCATCTGACAGGGAGTTCATCTGATTTCCGCCAGCATCAGTAGGAAATCACACAGTTCATTTCATCCGCCAGCTCATCCTCAAATCGCCCAATTGACTGACTAGCACTGCGGGCTATAAGGTCGGAGGCTGCACTCTCCATCTCATCCAAGGTCAAGTGACAGGCTTCAGCAATCTCCCGCTTCGCAAAGTTGACAAACTTGGGGTCCCTGGCGTAAAGACCAAGGCCTTCTGATATAAGAATCTGTAGGGAGACAGAAAATGGTGAGACCCCTTCATGTTTTCATCCGTTCTTTCCCACCTTTATCTTCCTCACATACAACATGCACACGTGTGGCTTAACTCAGTGGTTCTCAACCCTGGTCCTCACATACCACCTGTTCTGGGGGTTTTCTGTTCCACCAGGTAGTTAATTACATTCAACTGTTGAATCAGGTGCTGCAACCATAGGAACCCGGTCACTCTTAGCGCCTGTCCCAAGCCCGGATACATGGGGAGAGCTGAAGGGATGGCAACTGTATTTTCAGGTGTATTTTCAGGTGGAAAGCTCTGGAAATGACTCAGATTTTAAAGTATTCTCTAACGCAATCAAGTCCAGTCTTAAATCAGACCAAACTCCTGTTTGTCTGTTCATGAATAAATATTCATTACTATCATTATTATTATTATTATTATTATTATTATTATTATTATTATTACTGTGATGATCTGTTTTATTCATTTTCATTTCATCAATTGGATTTTAATTGGGACAGTGGTAATCTTATAGATTATATGGATTTTCGATGTCAACCAAGGGCCTAGTGTTGGAAATTGTCTACGTTCACATAAAATGTATAGCACATCGGATATTGTGAGTGCAATTGTCAGTGTTACATATACTGAACCCACAAAGGAACAACTACATGAACAAAAGAATAGATAAAAATGAATGAATGTTCACTCACAGACTCGACCAGGCTGTCTGCACTGCCTCTCTCTAGGTAGCCTTGATTGACAGGTGGCATCCTAACACTGGTGTAGGTCCTGGACTGACCAGGGTACCAGCCGCGACGGCTTCCGACGGGCAGGCTAGCAGACGCGTCACTCCACAAGGGCTGATGTGCGCCAGTGGCCTCGTCCACCAAGATCATAGGCGTGTAGATCAGCTTGCCTCTACGTCCAGAGGCTCCTATTGTCGCCGGGGCAGGAGTGGCACCGGCCGCGGTGGGGTTGGCCCAGGAGGCTGAGGAAAATGAGGACACACTGCTGGGTCTGGAGTCCAGGCTGTGCTGGCCCTGATGGAGGACAGCATGAAGAGGCAAGAGGACCAGATAACAGGATTAGAAATATATTCACTGGAAAACTCAAAACATATACACAGAGTTAGAGCTCTTTTAGTTCAAAAGGCAGGCTGTTTGTTTAGCAGTAAGAAGAATGGTGGTTTGAGCCCCGATTCCTTCAGAAAGTGTGTTGAAGTGCCCTTGATCAAGACACTGAAACCCTAATTGCTTGGGACAACCGATGAAAATTATCCTGGTGGCTAAATCTGGTGTATTTATGAATAACAATAAATGTTAATATTCTAAATAATAACATTCTTAATTTTCATTAATATCCACTTTTCCTATAGAGGAGATTAGTGTCATTGTCATCATCATCAATATTATTATTATCCATCCAAACATCCATCCATCATCAACCCCTTATCTGACATCCGGTTGCAGGGTCAGGCTGGAGCCTATCCCAGCACTTATTGGGCAAAAGGTGGGGAAACACCCTGGAATTGAATTCTCAAATTCACTGACTCTTCTAGGTTTGCTATGACCATATGAACCCTGTTCAGAAGATAAAACACAACAATCTTTTTTTACAAGTTCTACACATGAGGCTGTTTTACCTGCAGCCGCGATCTTCTTACAGGTGAATTAGCATGATAAGTGCCGGGTACGGGGAGGTCATCGACACTTGTCTGTGGTGTCAAACACTGTAGATTAAAGGTTGGCTTACGTCCTGTAGGTAAAAGCAGGGACTTGGTTAAGAAAACACAGCAGCACAGATGCTGGAGATGGAAATAAATCAACCCAAACAAGCAAAACTAGCTCACCTTTAGGTATCGTGGGAAGGAGACGCCTTCTGATGAAGTTCAAGTCACCATTATCATTTCCGTTGTAGCCGTTTCTGCTGGAGCTGCTGACAGTGCTCCTGTTACCATTGGTGCTGATGACGCTTCCATTGCCATTGTAGCCATTGTAGGGCTCGGGGCTGCTTACAGCGGTACTTCCTCCGTTCATGTTGGCACCATTGTACCCATTACCGACTCTGCCATTGGCATCATGACTGGCATAGGACAAATTTCCAATGCTACCAGACATGTCCACACTGTGTCGATTGTACCCCATCTCTGCTGGAATTGGGGAGACAGCCGAGACTTCTGGGTACAAATACCTGGAAAATCTAAGGAAGAGACAAATAATCAGAAAGCTGCTGTTTATTACACATAGTGGATAGTGAATCTCTGGCTCTCTCTTTTTCCACCTTAATCACAGACCCACAAAGACATGGACATACTTTTGATTGTCCCTTGCCTGTCTATTGATGCTGTTCTTTCCGCATCCTCTTCACTGTAATAAACCGGCTGAACGTTTTCAATTGTGGCTTCACCTACAACCTCTCCTCCTGCAACTGGTGCCTCTGGTGGAGCAGCAGGAGAAGGAGGAAGAATAGGAGAAGGAGGAACAGGAGGAAGTTGAACAGGAGGAGGAAGAACAGGAGGAGGAAGAACAGGAGTAGGAGGAGGAGGAGGAAGAACAGGAGGAGGAAGAACAGGAGGAGGAAGAACAGGAGTAGGAGGAGGGGGAGACAGAATGCTGTGGGAGTCCACCCTGTTTATAAAAGAAAGGATGATGATAAAGTTACATAATGACTGGAAATCTCTTTTAATTATCTTTAACTATTACTAATTCCATTTAATGCACGCATAGTTCCTATTAATCTGACCTATGACTGAAGATGAAACCACTGAGGCGTGGTCAGTAATGATGGATGTATGCGTGAGGGTTGGTGAGCTGTCTTTTTATAGGCAGTTACCACAAGCATGCCTACTTTTGTGCCCAAAAATCTGATCTGACCAGAACATGGTCAGGGCCCAAAATGCCAATGTGTGGGCCAGGCACTAACGTGGATAGAGTAGTGATAGTATGTACAAGAACACACCTGGCAGGCAAGGACTCCGACGTTACGGGCTGTTCCACCACCACACTGACAGGAGGGACCACAGATCCTGGCCTCTGGTTCTCTGGAAGACCCTTCACCTGTTGGGTGATGACTTCCCCATTTGAGATTGGGGGCTCAGGCTCAATGAACACAGTAGTCGGCTCCTCCAGCATGTCCACTGGGGGCATGGGGGTGCTGGAGGGCGTGGTCACAGCAGAGGTTGCGGCATCACTCTCAAAAGCATCATCGTATGTCATCTCTCCATCAACAGTCTCCTCTTCTTCTAGGTCACAGGCCATGGCCAGGCGCATCTCTGGAGCCAGGTCCTGAAGCGTCCGCAGCCCTTGCTGTATTTATACCAGAACACAAACACCACATCCATCAACATCATGTAAGAGGGTACATACACACAAACACACAGGTTTGAGTTGAAATAAATTAAATAAAATGCATTATTATTATCATTATTATCATCATCATTATCATTATTGTCATTGTTGGTTGTTGCTCTTTCAAAATGAATTGTTGCAGCGGTTCTAGGCCCCTCCACATTTATCATATGCTAATATGTAATTTGCTGTAATAATGTAATAATGCTTAATTCAGGAGGATGAATCCAGACAGGTAATGCAAACAGTAGGGCAAGGGTACCTGAAGAGAAGCTGCCTTGTCCTTTCTCTTGGATTTCCTTTCCCTCTCCTTTCTCTTGCGGAACTTCTTGAAGTAGTCTTGGATCAGGAAGCTGGCGTAAAACTTTCCACATGTGACCTCATCACCTGAAAAAGAAAACAGAAAGCTGTTTTTGCCTGCCGAGTAGTCTCCAGCACTGAAAGGCAACAAGAAATCTACTCTGCTTGGATACAGAAGACAAAAGTAGATTGTGTGGCTTTAATTTCATATAAAATGGGGGGGGTGAAAATTTGGGTCTAGAATCAAAACTCGAGTTAAAAAATAAAATTGTTCCATTTTTATCAGAAGAACCAACTGAACAAGAAAATAAAAATGAATAAAAACAGTTGAGGACACACAATAAAAAAAAATCCATCTTTTGTTTTGCTCTATGTCTCTATATAAAGGGTTTGGGTGATTTGGCGACCGTCAGATCCCAAATGTTCTCTGAGGTATTCATTCAGGATTGCTTCAGTTTTATTTAGATATTAAATTGTTCACATGAGGAGCGAAGGATGCTTCTTAGAAGCCGGATCCAGGGCTGTGGGTCACCTTTAGGGGGAGGAATGATTTCGTCGAGCAGCTTGGGCTTAGTGCGCTTCCATAACTTCTTAAGGATCACTTTGAGCTCCTCATTCTGCTGGTCAATGGGGCCTGTGTGAGGAGTGAACATGTGAGTGTGGGCATGTGGGGGAAATACAGAATCCTTTAAGGAAGCATCAAACTCTCACCAGTAACTTCATTGGTCTATCACAGTTCCTAGTATACAGTGTGTGTCCGTGGGTGCATAGCAGTGGAGAGGCTAACCTTCTGTTTTTATCTTGAGTGAGGTCCGCACCAAGGCAAACAGGGTGGCGTTGAAGGTGACAGTCCCATCAGAGTGCAGCGGCACATTCATAGCCACCAGTCTCTGATGGGGGGAGGAAGAGACAGAATTTAAAGCCACTTTATTTTTCTATTGTATTCTTAAAATAAAATTTATTAAATGCTGAATGGACTCATTTTGATGAAGCGCTTTTCTAGTCTAGCGACAATGTATACCTCACATTTACTGAGCATGGAGGATTAAGGCTGGATGCCCTTTACAGATGCCCCCACAGAGGGATCGAACTTGTGACACCTGACTTGGAGATGTCCGCTCTACCACTGAGCTACCTGTTGTTATCTGCATTTATTGGAGGAGTGAGCAGCTGCAGCGCCTGGGGACCAACGCTGGTTCTTTTTCCTATTGCCTTGCTCAGGTCCACAGGCAGGAGTATTACAGGAGTATTAACTCTAACCCACAGATATGGGAAGAACATGGAAACTCCACACAGAAAGGACCTGGGACAGGATTGGAACCCGGCACCTTCTAACTGTGAGTCAACAGTGCTAACCGCGGGGCCACCATGCCAATTGAAAGAAGACTGAGAGTGACTGATGGAGGGACCAAGATGAGGAAATTGGATTGGTAGGATGAACATGGAGGATTAAGTCTGAGACTAACAGCTGACTAGTTGAATTATTTGAGATTCATGAATGAAAGCAAGAAGGGAGCACATGGAGGGAGAAGGACAAGTGTAAAAGCTTCAATTATACAGTTTTTAACTTAAAATGTTTGCTATGTAGTCAACATCTGACAGCTGAGCAGGGATCAGTCCTGAGCCCTGAGCACATATCCACACTGAGTGTCTGTCGGGTTCAAATAAAAGATCTGCTTAATCCAGGAAGCTACTAATTAGCTGTATGCACTGGGATTCACTCCTTAACTGCATCGCTGCCAGTGTAGTAGCTTCAACTGGAACAAATCAAAGTCTTTATCATGAATATTAATCCAAGCCATCATTTGTTATATATCAGTAGAGTCAAACTGATAAAAGAACTGAGATTGTCAAATAAAACCAATTACATTTGACTACATCCCAACTCCAGAGCACCAGCTTCATGTATATAGGGGACAAGTATGTAGTATATAAAAAAAAAAAAAACTTACTCTGCAAGCCACACGATGAGGGCAAAGCTTCCCAAACCCAAGAGGAGGCTGAATCCTGCGCAACATGGTGACTACATCCATGTGCTTTATTCGACCCCTGCAAAAAACAAGACAAACCCATCTCTGGACATTTACCACCTTCTACAAGAGACAGAACCTTTTGCCAACTGTCTTCTACCAATAGAAGGAAACTTGATGCAATTATAACACTGTGCAATTTAGGTAAAGTGAAGCTATGATCTAAAAGGAAATATGTGTTTGCTTAAAGAGTGGATGTGTAGAACGGGTTATCAAATGGACGCCTCCTATCATGATGGATTAGCCCCACAGCACCTCCAAAAGGGTTAACTATAAAGTCTGACATCCCAGCACCTTGTTTTAAGTTTTGACCATTTTCTGCCTTCATCTGATAGGACAGTTGAAAGGGACAGGCGGGGGAGGGAGAGGAGATGGCATATGCAGAAAAGGGCCTGGGTTAGATTAGACCCCAGGCCACTGCAGTAAGGACTCAGCCCCATGTGGCACACACTCCACCAAGTGAGCAACCAGGATGTCCCGAGATTTTTCCTCTCCTCTGGCTGCCTGTCTAAAATCAACTTTTTAACTGAACTGAATCTAGACTGTGAATCCATGACACTCTACTTCCACTGAGTGATTTCACGATTCTTCCCACTTCGTTGAAGCTTGCATGTGTACGTATCTTGACCATCACCTTATCATTCAAATATATTGTATGAACTCATGGCACAGTAGGTTGAGAACTAAATGGCTAATATAGGAAATAGGAGTCAAACACACGATCAAAGGAGAAGTGGATAAGAAGTAGGAAGAAGAAAACATCCTTACGTGGCTTCAGGATCGTAGTCGGACCATACTCTCTTAAACTCATCCAAGTGGTGAGTGCCTAGTACAGTCCAATCTCTGGTCAGATACTCAAAGTTATCCATAATGACAGCAATGAACAGGTTGATGATCTAAGAAGAGAGAGAGAGACAGAACCAATCCATCAGTAGCTACATGACTGCAAAGAACATGCACAGAAGATGCTGGTAGGGATAACAAAGCTGATTTGTCCAACAGAACATAGAGAGGTGAAGTTTTGTGTTTTGGAAAACAACTTTTTGTAAGATATACAGCCACGACATAATGCATTGTGGCTGTACGTTTCCCGTCTATATGTCATAAATCCTTTTTTCAGATCCATAAACGTGGATTTGGGGTTGTTTTGCAACATCCAACTTTATTGCTGATGGTCTAATTATGTCAGTCGTACAGACACTATTCAGACTGATCAGTGAGAAACTTCATGGCAGCCTTCAATACCTACTTCTGGTGCTTTTCTCTTTAATCTGACATCAGATTCATGTGTAAAAGATTATAAAGCATCATCTCATCTCCACTATATTGTTACCGAATTTCACCTTGGAAGAGTAGAAATAGAACTACAAGAGGGAAAGTGTTCAGGTTTCCAAACAAATGGCCGCTTAATCTCAGTTAAACCAGGGAAGGGAAAAATAGAAGGTGTAAATGGACCCGATAATCTGCACTGGCAGTTCTCACCAGGTAAGCACAGAGCATGAAGAAGCTGATGAAGTAGATATAGGCCAAGTTGCTGCCGCAGCTGAACTCCTCCCCGGGCTCCGTGTCGGCCTCAGGGTCACAACGTCTGCCTGGCAATGCTGCCAACATGATCTCCTGCCACTGCTCCCCTGTGGCACACCTGGGGGTGGAGAGAGAGAGAGAGAGAGAGAGAGAGAGAGAGAGAGAGAGAGAGGGCATTCAGGTAAGAACTGAAAAACATTGTAGGCCTGAAGGACTGTGAAGGAGAATTTTGTATTTTTACAAACCTGTGTTAT
>OMLC01066917.1:0-14397 GCA_900302585.1 Regalecus glesne | reverse complement strand
GTTATATTTTGTAGTTTTTGTTGTTTCACACATACATATCAGTGGCTCCCTAACTTTTTCAGTCATGCCTCCCTTGGGTAAATGGAAATATTTGCCTCCCCCCCTGCTATCCATCTAACTTGGTAGAATTAATTATAGTACATAGATTTGCAATTAAAAGCCTGTGTAAAAATAATAATTTAATTATAGTTAAGTGCTCAGGAGGTTGAGCAGTTGTCTATTAAACAACTGTAGTAGTATTAGAAAAGTATGTATTTTCAATACAATTGATTCCACTTGAATTTCATGAACATGTTCTCATCCCCTACCTCCAGTTACCCAGTGCCCTTAGGGACCAATTACCTTATGATATTGTTTACTTACATTTACCCCTGTCTTCTACATTTGGGTAAATACGTATGATAGTTTTACAGCTATTACAAAATGATCAAAACCGAAGTACTATGTGTAAATGTGAGAAGGACGTACCTAAAGAGCAGCAGAACTGCCATGAAGAACGTCTGGAAGTTACAGTTCCTGTTGATATGGGTGCTGTCATCTACGGCCACCTTTCCAAAAGTCTCCAATAGAAGAACAGAGTGGTTTATTTTGAAAAGATAGGTTTAACAAAGCATACAATGTGATCATCTCCTATGTCTGTCCACCATGACTATTCATAAGAAAGAATTCAATACATCCAGCAATAGTCTTCAATGACTGCTCCAAAACTTTCACCGGAGTGTCCATCATGGTTTGAACTACAGGGGTATTAGGTTTGTCCGACTCCCCTGATTAAGAGTTGGACCACCCTAAAAGAGGTAAAGTTAACAGGTCACTGGTGTTTAAACATGTATCTTTCTTTTCATTATCTATAATATTGAAATACTACAGTATATTTTCCATATTCATGCTTGGGAGAATCTTGTTATAAGATTTCCGATACCCCTAAAGTGGACCATACCATTTCTTAAGGTTAACTTTAGGTTTGGAGTCTGGGTTTTCTATCTTTGGCTGGCTTTGTCATACTTATGTTCTCATGACGGGGTGCGATAATGTAAGTATCTATTCGGCTAGTTTAATACACTTTATCTTCATGATTTCTGAATAAAATTGTGTCAAGTTTCTACGGGTGGATGCTAACGTGTGTCTATAGCTTGGCAATTCAATATAAAATATCATCTAATGTTAGCTAACGCTGGTGCCCAGACAGGACCCGTGAGACGATGGAGGATTTGTTTTGGAGATTCGTTTTGACATTGACATAGACAGAGGTGGAAAAAGTGCTCATATACATTGCTTTAGTAAACGTGTCTATACCACAATGAAAAAAAAACTACTGAATTGTAAGGTAAAGCCTTCCATTTAAAATCCAACTTAAGCTTTAGTTGGTAATGTTGAAGGTTGCGTTGCAAATTCTTCCGCTTTCTCCCTCTTTGCGGCTAAAATTTATGAGCGAATCAATTGGTTAATTAATGTTTCTCCTTCTTTCATCTTGTTCCCAAAGTATACAGATCCACTGGCAATCGTACCAACCCGGGTCTCGACCAAGATCACATTGAGCCTTTTTGACCAATATGTTTGAGGTGTGGTCTTTTCAATCCCCATGATGAGTTGCCCTTCCTTCTCAAGTTTTTTAAGGTAAGATAGATTTGATAGATTCAATTTTTTGGAAATATTGTGAATGAGCCATTATATTTTCTGCAACTTTTACAAGCTATATTTTTTAATTATCCATTTGAAATCACTGATTACTTAGACCGCACTTGCCCAGCAAACAGTCCACAAGATAGCTAGCTAACTGACAGGTAAGCTAGCTAGCTATTGGATGTACGTGTTGGCATACACACACAACAGATATGATAAAGAATAATAAAATTGAATCAAAATAAGCTTAATGATCAAGTAGGTTTTATCTACATTGATTTTGACTCGGGTTTCATGGCCCTCGGGTATTTTATTATATACAGGTGAAATAAGGGGGGGGTAAAGTGCAGAGAATGTATCTGAGATGGTGAGATAAATGTTATAAGGTTACTCGTATACTTGCCTGAGCTAAATGGAAATGGCAGAACATACAATGTATACTATATACAAGGTAGATGGTTGGAATCATCACAATGGCTCCACTTCTGTGGTGTATATTTTTTCTTTATAGTTAGTCCATTTAATCTCCAACTTGGAGTTGATGCTGGTTTAGGCAGATTATAATGACTTCTAAAAACATTTAAATTTTATGTAACCCAGGGCCTGGAAACTGCTTTTTAAAATTCACTGACTTTTCTAGGTTTTTCATGACCACATGAACCTCAAAAAGCTCTCAATTTCCCTCTTTCATTTTTGCTCAGATTCCCAAAACATTATCCGCATTGAGCTAGTTGAGATTCTTCTTCTGATCCAAAGGCTTTAATTGAAAGTGATATGGGATATTAATGTTAATATGACTCAATTTATAAGACAGACCCACCTGCATGCCGATCACAGCATAGATGAAAAAGATCATGGCAATGAGCAGGCCGACGTAAGGCAAAGCCTGGGGAGCAAATAAACAACCAGCAATGTTACCACAAGGTGTACCTGTTGATGTTTTGACTATTCTTTTGTACCATCATTCATTCAAAGGCTTATGGGAATACTTTACATGTCAGAGCACTGACCTGCAGGGACTTGATGAAAGTCCAGAGGAGGGTTCGAATACCCTCCCCTTTACTGAGCAGCTTCACCAGTCGCAAGACTCGGAATAGACGGAAAAATGTGATGGACACTTTCCCACTTTCTCCTTTGCCCTGAAGACAAAGTGCATTAAATGAATTGAGCAACTGAGCAGGAAGCCTGCAAATGATTCTCACATTGTGTGGATGTTTAGTCTTGGCTTGGATAGCCTTGGGGTAAACTGAAGTGATGAAGAAACCATTTTAATTGTGAAGATAAAGAGTGAGAATAAACAGGGATGGATGATAACATTCAATTAAGGAGGAAATCGATGAACATGCAAGAAGTTTGTTTTTTGCATGGCTCTTACCTCACTGTGTCCACCTCCTCCCTGGATCAGTGTTCAATGGGTTCAACAATAGACGAAGACGTCATATGGGATAAGAGGGCAAAAACAAAAGTAAGATGATGTATTAATGAGTTTATTAAGATATTTAAAAGTTCTCAAATGATAATGCTATACAGTGATTTCCCTTAGAGAATAGAGCCTGAAAACAGGTTCAATGTGAGTCCTCGTGTCCGTGTGTTTGATGGCAACATCAACATAGGAGAAATAATGATACACATAAGAGGAACTTATTCAACCTTTGTCTGACTACACCAATAAATGCAAAATGGTTGACCAACTCACACTAAACTCAGAAACAGCTATGTCCAGCACGCTTCCCACGACGATTAAAGCATCAAACGAGTTCCAAGGATCGATGAAGTAGTGCTACAAAGAGGCAAAGCAGAAGCATGGCGGTGTTAATGTCTGAATAATTCAGACTGTGACGGATGCCACAACAAGTTTTGTTTTCTCAGAGGAAGCAGTGAAAAAGCTCACGTGTGCCCGCAGAGCCAGTAATTTGACGATCATCTCTACGGTGAACACGATGGTGAAGATCATGTTGAGGATGTCCATGATAGATGTGAACATTTTGGATTGCTCATAATGCTGGTAGAGAAAGGACAATATTAACATATATAAGAACCAGCACGTTACTGCAAAGAAAGACGGGCTAAACGGATGTCTTCTCTTGTTTCAGATGAGTGCACTTGCTTTATGATTCGATGATGACGTGATTGTATAACTCCATAAAATACCTTGACAAGCCTGTCATTCTTGGCAGGAGCACAACACTAAAAATGTAATGCCTTTATATTTCATATCAGGTTGGAAAGGTACCTGGACAGCGAGGGTGAGGGTGTTGCCCAGAATCAACACGAACATGATGTATTCAAACTGACTGGAGTTGATGAGCCTCCAGAATTTGAGCTGGGATGGATTCTTGGGTATGTAAATCTTGATGGGCTGGGCTTTCAGTGCGTAGTATACACATTGTCTCTGCGGAGGGGAAAAATCAAAAAGAGGATTCAAGACGGGGTCAAAGATATTTCTAGTTATGTTGAAGACACTTATGATGTTAACTGATGGTAAATATCAGCCTCTGGGTGTAGTCCTAGACTTAGAAAAAGAACTAACTTGGTTCTTGTTAAGTTCGCAGTTTTTGAATTCGGCCTCTCCCTGCTCTCGAAACGTGATGATGACAAAACCCACGAAAATGTTCATCATGAAGAAGGCAATGATGATGATGTAGATGATAAAGAAGATGGAGATTTCCACACGGTAGTTGTAAATGGGGCCGTGGTTGATGGCATTCGCATCCACAGCCCTGTAAAGGAGCCTGTGGCAAAACAGCAGAAAGAGTTCAACTTTGTCCCTTTCAGAAGCTTTGACCTTCAAACATCTTAAATTTGAAACTTGACTCTTATCATCTGTAGTCTTGCTTACTTAGGCTGCTTGCGCATTTGGCGCCCATTTATACGTTAATACAGGACACAGACTGTAACAGTGTTACTCACTGTGGCCAGCCCTCAAATGTGGAGACAGTAAACAAAGCCAGCATTCCCATCAGCACATTGTCAAAGTTGAAATCACTGTTTTCCCAAATCCTCTCTCTGACCATGGGGTGGTTCATATCACCGTCTTTGTAAACTACAAAGGTACCCCTGGAATTATATGAACACACAGATACACACAATTTGTTTGTGATGGTTGTTGAGAACAGAAAGTTAAAAAAGTTAAAATCTATTTCATTATTATTTGTGATAGTAGGGGGCTGCAGTAGCTCAGTAGTAGAACGTGCATTTTGGGAACTGATGAGCCAGATGTTTCGGGTTCAAATCTATCATAAGGTATCAGGAAGGACATCCGGCCTCAATCCCCCAAGCTCCATCTAAGTCCGTTTCCACCCCCACAACGTGGGGACTAATGGCATGTGAAAATGGACCCCATCATTTGTTATTATTGTCAGATGAGTACCACTTTATGATTAGGTATAAAGGTTTTAACACGTGGTTACTTAGTTTACAAAATCTGCTTATTTCATTTGGTAAACGTTGGTAAGTCATTTATTTATTAATGTTAAACATCAGAAACCAGAGGTCCATTTTTACATGTCACAATTAGTCCCCATGTTCACTCTGTGTCCCTTACCAGGGATTTAAGTCACTCATGTGCTTGACTCACGAGAAGACGAGATTCAGGTGAATGTTAAAACATCCTCCTGTTTTTTAAACCTACGTTCAGATGACCCGTTTCAGCCTATTTTGACCTTTTTCACTACCTGGGTTATTGAGATAAAAATACTTTTTTCAAACAACTTACTTGCATTCATCTGGGGTGTGTTTAGCTTCATCTGTGCAGCTGTAGAATCGGCCCTGGGACATGGACAAAGGCTCTGTCATTCACAACAGACGGCCAAGCGCAGTGCTGTTTGACACGTACATAATGTTGGGGAAGGAGTTCTCAAGTAAAACTGCAAGGTCTGCCCACCTTGAAAAGCTGCACTCCAATACACGCAAACATGAACTGAAGGAGGGAGGTGACAATCAAGATGTTGCCGATGGTTCGGATTGCCACGAAGACACACTGCACAACGTTCTGCAAACACAGGAAGAGGAAACATTTTTGTTTAAAGAAAGAAGGAATGCAAAGAAATGTAACCAATATAATGGTTCTATATAATTACAAAACATGACATATTAATACATATTTATATAATTTTAAAGATCATTTGACTGATTGATTGATCATTCGATTGATTGATACCTTGAGTCCCTTGGCTCTGTTGATAGCTCGAAGAGGCCTGAGCACTCGAAGCACTCGTAGAATCTTGACCACAGATATGGCACTTGAACTGGGAGCAACAACACAAAGGATTGCCATTAACCACAACTAGTCAGCAACTATGTGAGAGCACAAGCAAGAGGCCGTGCAGAGCGGGATGTGTATGGGAAACCATCAAAAGCTCACTTTAGCTGAATGCTAGAGTGTACCGTAAGCAAAACCTCTGCCCATCCAAACATTCACATGTAGGGATGATGGAGGAAGTGACTTTTCTCCCCCCCCTCAGAACAGGACCTTTTGTAGAGATGTACTCACTGGAGGAAGAAGGACATGAGAGACACGCTGACCACCAGCAGGTCAAGAAGGTTGAAGGCATTCCTACAGAAGGACCCGGTGTGCAGAAACGCTCCATAAACTGTCATCTAGATACGAGACGCACAAAAGAAAAAACATCAAGTCGGAACAAATGTTGAGCGTTGTGTAAAGAGACTGTTTATTCGAGTACACTGGTTTAACAAACCCCCCCCCAGGTCACACGATTAGCTGTGAACGCAAAATTCCACAGCACATTGATTCATATCAGTTGATTCACCGTGAGAAATGAATTGATCAGTTCCTGAAGCGCACACTGTACCGCAGCCCCCTCCTAAAATAAACTAGTACGAGGCAATATCTATGGCACCATAGCCACACTGAACGGGTCCCTTACCTTCAGTATGATCTCTACTGTGAACACTGACGTGAATACATAATCAGCATAGCCAAGTACCTGGAGAGAGAAACCATGTGAGGCTTTGATTCAGTCCACTATCAAACCCGGTGTGAGCGGTAGTCTCTGATAGTCAAACATGAAAAGGATGAAGGGGATGAAAGGAGTTCTAAAGCCTCTAGCAAAAGGAGAGTGGGTGTGTGTGGTGATGGTGAGGCTGGGGAGTTCAGATGATGGTGGTCTTACAATGTTCCTGAATGAATGGGATTTGATTGGATCCTCAGCAGCCAGCGATATGCTGCTGAGGATGATGAAGATGAGGATGAAGTTGGTGATGTAAGGGTGATGGATGAGGTTGTGGCAGGCCACTCGCAGGCTGATGGAAAGATGGCGAGAAAGGACATAATTAATCATAGGTCTTTGCTTTACTAGGACAAAATACACATAATGAACAATAATTGAAGGGACCTTAAAGGAATGACTCCCAATTTTCAGCCTCGTCTCTATCTTTTTGTAACGGGGACGGCTTATGAAAAACATGCTGTTTCATCCTGGTGGACTTACGGAAGACAACAGAGACAAAAAAAGACATCCTTGTCCTCAAAGCTACGCAACAGCAAAGCCTCTCTAGGAGAAGACATTCCATACAGGGGCCATCTTGAAAGCACTGCTGGACAGGAAGTTCTCAACCAACAAGACTAAATCCCCATCTTTTACAATGGGGCCTGATCTACATCTCAAATCTGATGCTCGTATGTGTGTGCTGTTCACCACCTCGAGAGTCATTGACATCTGTGAGATCTTTTGTAAAGAACTGTATCTCGGCTGCGTCGTCCTAAACATGATTCTTTACGATCAGCAAAAGTGCATCAAATGGCTCTGCTGACAGTGTGGTTTCACACAGGCTTGTGTTGTCGGTGGCATCATATTTTCCTTTTGAACTGTCCTATTCTAAACTGACTATATTGGCACTGCTCTTATTTAAACTGGGCTACATTTCTGATGTTGGAAATGGCGTCCCACGATATAAGCGTGATGGATTTTACAGGTGATGATACAGAAGCTGGTGAACAATGCATTCTTGTATGTATAGATGCAGTGGGAAAGGCTCAGAGCAGCGGACATTGATTTCTCCATCAATGTAGCCCGCTGTGAGGATTCCCACAAAGTCATCGGTGAAATTTTCCTTAAATTTGCTTTGACAGTGGTGCTGCTCCAGAATAGGGACATGTAAAGGCTGCAGTCTGGTCTCAGCAATGATTGGGAGATATTTTTAAACATGCAAAGGCAGGAAACACGTGAATCACCAGTTTTTCTTCCCAAGAATGAAGAATGAGCTTCCGTCAGGGATAGGGACAATCTTTTCTTTGGGTCCGGAGAACTCGGGTTTCAACGGAGCAACTCCTGCAATACAAGATGGAGTGAATGTTAAAGTTATGACACCACTAAAGAGCCGGTCTCTCTCTGTGAGGTCTGATGACCACTAGACTCACCCTCAAGTCCCTCGATGGCCCTCAGCTCCTCATTTTCCTGCCAGTCATCTTCATCGTTCTACATGGGGGGGGCGAAAAGACAAAAAATAAGTGATATTTTATGTTGTACTTAGCTGCTTAGAAATATTTAAGACAATCCAAAAAGCAGGAACGATTTCCTACCCCTGCATCTTCATCCTCTTTCTCCTCATCATCATCCCACTCCTCCTCTTCTTCTTTTTTCTCCCTGCAAATGCAAACGTCAGGAGATGAGAGAAGGCCAGTGGACTGCAGGATGACCTTTGGTAGTCTGAATCAGTACGTCTTAGACTTACTCCACTTTTTTCTTGCCACCGCCTCCTGCCAAGTTGTCCACAGCGATAGCCAAGAAGACATTGAGCAGGATGTCTTGTGACAGACATTTAGGGAATAAACTTATGTTTTATGGAAACGGCAGTGGGGGTGGCTTTACATCAAATGGTTAAATTGACATTTATAGTCTCATTTCCGGTTAGACGGTTAACTTCGGCATTAACATCCCGGGTGTAATGGATGCCTGCTCGGCACAGTGGACACGTACAATTTGAATCCTGCAGGGTTTTAATTTTGAACCTCAGCATCGGGACACCAGTGTTGTGGCAGAGGGACATGTGTCCCACCATCATAAATAATGACTCCTACAGGTCATTGGTTAGAAATACTCATCCATCCATCCATCCATCGTCAACTGCTTAGCTGGGTCACAAAGGTGGCTGTTTCAGCCGTGGACCCCAAACATCCGTTTTCCTGGCCACATTTTATACATGTATAATCCTTCCACCTGGTCCTCAGTCTACCCCATGGCCTACTCCCAGCTGTACGTGCTGGGAACAGTTCACAAGGGAGGCGACCGGATGGCATCCTTACAGGTCGTCAGGAATGTTTTGTGCTAAAAAGCTGCAGCTTGCAGGATGGAAACTTCACATCTGTCGGGGGATGCTCGTGTAGGTCTATACCCTCCTTGGACCAATGTAGGAGTCATGCAATGGCGGGAGAATGTGGAATTGGACATGTCAAATTAGCTGGATGTTCACTCGGCAGAAAGGATACAGTTACCGCAGACAAACAGAATGACAAAGTAAATGCACACCACCATATTTGGGAAGATTGGCCCCCCATAGGCCATGATGCCGTCATACATCACAGCATTCCAGTCCTCTCCTGTCAGGATCTGCGGAGACACGGAGGGGGAGCATGAGAACCGGAGAGACGCACAGAATGAGAAACTGCTGTTAAACGAACCATCTCCAGTTACGGACTTCTCTCCACACTCAGTGCCGCATATATTACTTGTTCTAAATGAGTTCATAGAGAATTCTTTCTCATTTAGACCTACTGATACTAATCCGCGTTTGATTCCCTTACTCTCCTCCATTTTCATCCGAGAGGGGAGGGAGGATGGCCGCTGGAAAGTCGGATCAGAGAGCTCTGATGCTCATAGTGCTCACAAAAGCACGTTGAGTTCTACCCATGGGGGCATCAAGGAGTTTATGTCTTGTAATTGGATTGACTAAACGTCTGGATAGACGGGCTGTTGGGCCAAAGCACTGATGAAACAAGTTTTGTGGAGCAGTTAACAGTTTTGTGTTGATTTTCGTTTGAATCAGAATTGCTTCGATTAATTCCATTGCCAGGAATAAGAGCAACCAAAGAAATGTAACATGCAACTTAGTGATAAGTAGGATTTAATATCACCGATGCCGTTAAAACAAGGAGCGGAGTGATGTTTGAAGTGACTGTGAGCTGTGTAAATCACCTGGAAACAGGTGAGCAGAGCCTGAGGGAAGGAGTCGAAGGTGCTCCGCTTCATCTGAGTCTCATCAAAGTTGAATTTGCCTCCGAACAGCTGCATGCCCAGGAGGGCGAAGATAATGAGGAAGAGGAAGAGCAGGAGCAGCAGGGAGCAGATAGCCTTCATGGAGTTGAGCAGTGAGTTGACCAAGTCAGACAGGGCGGCCCAGTGCCTGAGGGTTATAGGGTTTGGACAGCCATGCACCAGGACATTAAAGGTAGATCAGTTTTTATTACACACAGTCATGTCGTTAATGAACGTAATAATACTGCACTAAACTCTCTACATTCTGACAGCGACGGCTTCCCCAGACTGGGACCGGCACCTATTTGACCGGCTCTGGCCGTAGTATGGCTAAAAAAAAAAAAAGTCTCAAAGAAAAGCCACTCCAGTAAAGACCCCAGCCCCAGGTTACCGAGTCATCTTGAATATCCTGAGCAGACGGATGCAGCGTAGCACAGAGATGCCTATGGGAGGGATCAAGTCCATCTCCACCAGCAGTGTCTCTAGGATGCCACCACACACCACGAAGCAGTCGAAACGGTTGAACAGAGCCATGAAGTAGATCTGCAGTCCAAAGGCATACATCTTCATCGACATCTCCAAGGTGAACAGGAGCAGCAGGATTTTATTGGCTCGCTCTGTGGAACACAGAGAACCTCTGTGAGGCAACAGTGCTAATCACTGGACCACCGTGCTGCCCAAAGTCGGCATGACTGAAATGGGGGGGGGGCATGTCCTGACCTTGCATTTCTGTCAGCCACTTGGGTTGCCCATAGTGTTCAGAGGCACTGGCCACAGTGTTGAGGAACACCAACAGGAGCACCAGCCAGTAGAAGTTGGTGGTCTTGACTGCCACGCGACAGTTCTTCCTAAAGGTGTGGTTCAACTGGCACAACTGGTCGCTATAGAAATTAATCAATTGCATTTTAAGAGAAGGAAACATGGTCTCGATGGCTGCCATTTCAAGGTTTTATGGAAATTCAAAGTCTCCACCGGAAATAGGGAATACCTTACCAGAAGCTATTGGCCATCATCTTTGCCCTTCAGAGGAAAGAGAAGAGATGTAAGCCTCATGATACAACAGTAGAAACCTACATAACATCCATGTGATGGGGGGGGAGACGTCGGCACTCGACCGCTGCCTTACATGAGCGAGGCACAGAAGCCGCTGTCATCGTCGAGGTACGCTATGTCATCATCCGAGTCCGACTCTGTTCAACACAAAGACGTCAGCGGTCAGAGAGAATCGAACCATAATGTGCCTCACAGACCAACAGGCCAAAGACCGGCAGAAGTCGTACCTCCTCCGTCCTCGCTGTGTTTGTACCAGCCGAACTTCTTCATCATCTTCTTCTTGGCAATCGCAGCACCTGTAGAGACACATGGGCATTAGAGACATCACACACAAAGGCTGATGTGACTCACGTCTGCCTCCGTGTTGCTGATGGAAAACACGGCGTTGGATGATGGACACGGATATTTGTGTCCGAGTTGGGAATGGATGTGTTGATATGCGTGTGAGAGGAGAGAGCGTGTCTGTGTGTCAAACTGACGCTTGTTTCCCTCTTCATCCACATCCTCGGCCTCTATGAGCCAGTCCATGTATCCTATCATGTCCTCCTCCATCTGCTTGCTCTCCTGGGCTTTCTGCAGCTCTCCACGGGCCACAGCCTTCTCCCTCTCCTTGGAGAACTCTCTGCCCGTACACACAGGACATGGACGTGAGACTAAATTTGAACTGTTCCTGTCAGAGACTCGACAAATGCCGACGCACAAATCTCACCCTGTGCCCACACCTACCCGCTCAACACACCCAACACAAGGTTGATGATGAAAAACGAGCCAAAGATGACCAGAGAAACAAAGTAAATCCAGGGAATCTCAAAGCCGATGGCGTCGTTCATCTGCAACGAGACGGGAAGAAGAAGGGGAGAGGATGATGGAGGGGACAGGAAGAAAAAGAGGATGAAGGATGGAGTGTCAGTCGGGTCAAAGGAGGCCTAAAGGGGGCGCGTCGCCATCTTACCCAGTACAGCACGTCGGTCCAGCCCTCCATGGTGATACACTGGAAGACTGTGAGCATGGCGAAGAAAATGTTGTCAAAGTTTGTGATGCCGCCGTTGGGTCCCTCCCACTTTCCCCTGCACTCCGTCCCATTGTTCACACAGAATCGCCCATTCCCAGCAAAAGCACATGGGGTCGGGTCATCATCCACTATGAGTTCTGATAGAAAGAACCAACATAAAGACAGACCGACGGTCACTCAATGCAAATCCTGTTACATCCCAACACCAACTGAAGAAATGCTATCAGTCAGATAATAATAATAATAATAATAATTGTTATTACGGTAAAAGTTACGATAATAATAGTAACTATAATGATAATAATAGTAATAATGATGACAATGATATTAATAATAATGCCAATAATAACAATGATAACAATCATAATAATAATAGTCTCCTTTATAAGGACAGTGCATATTAATGAACATTGAGAATGTAAATACGTCAGATTTAGCCAGCAGGCCAGTTTTCATCTGTTGCCCCAACCAACTAGAGATTCAGTGTCTTGCTCAAGGACACCTCGGCACGCTTTCTGAAAGAGCCAGGAATGGACCCACCAAGCTACGCCGCTCAACGGACATAGAAGCTACCTCAGGATTGAAGCAGGGTGGTGCCACACGCCTGTTGAAATGCAGCCTTTAAGATACTAAACATCAAGATGCTCTTTGTTTTGAGGGACCTGTGCCAGCGAAGAAACATGTCTTGTGCATCCGGCCGATGAAGAGCTCCAAGCCGATGATGGCGTAGATGATGATGACGAACATGACCAGCATACCAATGTGGAGCAAGGGGACCATGGCTTTCATGATGGAGTTCAACACAATCTGGAGACCTGGAGGAGAGAAGCTCTATCAACAGGAGTTGTATAGAGCATAGCAGCATGCATGTAGTGGTATAGTGTAGCTGTGGTATGGATGTAGCACATGTGCACCTGTACTACATCCACACGGTGGAGAACAAAGCTCCACAGTAAAGTGAGGAAAACTCACTCGGTACTCCAGAAACCAGCCTGAGCGGTCTCAACACCCTGAAAGCTCTTAAAGCTTTGACGTCCAGGCCTCCGGGTTTTCCAGCAGCATGGTGGGCCTCCCCTGGCTTGTGGTCTGTCATCCCCTCAGCCATCACACTGAACAACCTGCACGCAAAGATGGACAGACGGTTACACATGGCTGCTTACTGCTGGTGGAAGGAGCGTGGGATCAGACAGCTGAAGGGATGCAGATGGAGGCCAGTTTACCCGACGATGACGATGACGAAGTCCAGCAAGTTCCATCCGCTGCGTATGTAGGCGCTGGGGTGCATGACCAGGCCGTAGGCCAGAATCTTAGTGAAGGTCTCGATGGTGAAGATGACGAGGAAGACGTACTCCACTTGTTCCTGTGTTGCAAAAGCAGAGCAGCTCTTTCTTTAGTGTTCCAAGTCGATGTGAAACGTGCTGCTGTCCTGGATGAGACACACTGTTTCTGACGGGGTATTTGAAGGATTGAGATAATGAGTATAAGCTGCCTTCGTCCCTCTCCTGCACTAGATACTGTCACCGTGGCTGTGTGACCTGTTAACCCAATGCCTTGGATCCTTGTCACTAACCTTCAGCCTGACAACTAATCCCTGCTGCTGCTCGTACTTGGCCTTTTCCTCAGGTTGATCCAGTGATGCAGGTCAACCATCCATCCATCCATCCATCCATCCATCCATCATCAACAGCTTGGCCAAAGTCGGGTCGCGAGGCCATGCTGGAGCCTATCCCAGCGCTCATTGAGCAAAAGGTGGGGAACACCCTGGTCAGGTCACCAGTCCATCACTGAGCTTTAGCAGTTAAGGGTTCAGTGTCTTCCTTAACAACACTTTGACATGCTCTCTGCAGGGGCCGGGGATCAAATCACCAATCTTCTGATTACTAGATGACTGCCCTACCTCCTGAGCTATGCTCTGACTATTCATATACATTAATATACGTATGTGGCATGAAGAGACATGAACTCTGAATCACACTGAAACTGAGGTACGGGCTTGTTCACAACCTGCATCTGCTGATGTCGGATGTCAAACATTTGCTTCCTTATGGACCAATGGGAAGATAAGCAAGCTTAAGGTGAATTACTGTGGAGAGGGGGCAGTATGGTGAAGCACAAGACATCACTCTCAGTTTCAACTTCCAGTGGTAATCCAATAAAAGGATCTGCTCCCTGGGAATGGAGGGATCGTCCAGCCTCCTATCCTGCAGAAGGTAAAGTCTCTTGAAATAAGGGTGGGGGGTTGTGGGTACGCCGGTCTACAAAGAGAACTCCATATGACACATTAATCTTCTTTTGCTGACTCAAACTTCCAATTGCTTTGTTTGCTTACTGCAGATGCACTTTAAGTTTGAATACGTCTTTACCCCCATCTGTTCTGAGGATATTGGCTGTCATTTGTCCCCAAATGTGCAATAATGTTAATGAGAGAGAGAGAGAGAGAGAGAGAGAGAGAGAGAGAGAGAGAGAGAGACAGAGAGAGAGAAGGAGGGGGGGGAA
>OMLC01066916.1:0-14342 GCA_900302585.1 Regalecus glesne | reverse complement strand
ACACAGGAACTCTTATCAAATTTGCATTCCTCAGAAAGGTTGAAAAATGTTTCTACCTTGGACTAAAACGGGAGAGTCAACTGTCAGAATTTACTGATCAAACAGGATCCAATTATCAAAATTTTACAGGTCTAGATGCAATAAGGTTAAGCTACAACTCCACTTTCTTAGCCTATGGTGAGGTCCGTTTGATTTGAAATTTCTAGGTTCAAGTCATTGTAGTGGGTGATGAGGCTCAGCATGCCTCATTGAGGTCCCCATACACACCCATTCATGGGTGTCGACACACTGTCAAGACCCACTAGCTAGTTAGCTATGGCTGTAGTAACAAGCATCCCTCTACTTAAATCATCTGACCCAGAGGACATTGATCATGCATTGAAAACGGTAGTGGGTTCATCCGTCTAAATAGCCAACAATAAATGTCACTTTGGACAGGACAAGGAAAAACGAGATAAGCTAAGCGAAGCCTATGCCGTTAAACTGGCCGGCAGCGCCAGTGAGGAGTACACCGGCCATGGAGGCTAACAAAACTTAGCATGCTAACTTAGCTAATAGCAACCTGTCTACGGCGGGGAGGGGTATTCGATCGCCATCCGCTCAAAGCGTTAAAGGCTCAAATATTACTTTCAATGTGACGTTACGTGATGGATAATATTAAAAGTTTTTTGCTGTGACAGTGTCAAAAGCTACACGCGGTTAGCTGGCTAGATAACTAGCAGCGAATTGTGCTGGTTGAGACCACACAGCCATGATGCCATACTAGGATCCGTTGCCAGATAGTGATCCATGTTGAGGTACGGCAATACAATGTGTGAAATCAAAACACATGCCACTATTAGAGCAGAAAACGCTTCATAAGCAAACAAGCAGAATACTGTGAACGCTAATACAGCACCCACCGCATAAATTATTGTCATCAAACTGGTTGATTAAAATATTTTAAACGGACAAAGATGACCAACTGAAACACCACCAATTACGCCTGCGCGGATCACTATTTGACATGTTTTCGGTTACCCTACAGGCCCTTGCAGCCAGGGAGGCCAGCGAGTCATCCACCACCCGAAATAAGAAAGGATACTCAAAGTTAACATTTTGGACTGGTAGTCGAATGCGACCACCTCTCCTTCCAGACGTTGGCCCAAGCAGGTGAGGCAAGAGACACGGCTCCCGACGCTGAAATACTCCCCCGGTCCAGGAGCCGCCATCTTCTCCGCCAGGAAACCGGAGCGCCTGCCTTACGTAAAGTTACGGCATGTCGTATTCAGACGAAAAATGGGCGTTTCTGATCTGTCGCATCATATGTTCATTCATTATAAACCGAGAGTCTTTGTCGTCATATGTTTTTTTCCACCGATATTCAAAAGAAATCATTACACCATTAGTATAGTATGTCTCAAATGGAAATTAACGTAAAAATGATTACATTCGTCAAACTGTGAATATCGCTTTGTCCTTTCAGCTCAAATGTGACCATTCTAGCTCTCCCCTGTGGTTACTAGGGGTAAATCATGTACATTCGCTAATCTCTGCTACATCACGACGAACGGGCCAGAGTTACATTTTGCATTTGGCTCGTCGGTGAGGGAGTCAACGTTAAAGAAGCGATGGAAGCGATTCATACCCAAGGCATCTGGATAGCTGAGAGTCTTCAGCAGAAAACACGGAGTCAAGAGAAACTTTGGCTGTTCGCCACCCATATGGGGGACCCCAAAGCGTCCTTCCTGTTAATATTTCCATTGGTATATTTCGTCAATAGAAGAACAGGAGTTGCGGTTCTTTGGGTGGCTGCTATATCAGAGTGGCTAAATGTGTTTTTCAAATGGTAAGACTGAACAGTCTGCGTGTGTTATGTCGACGTATGTGTCCAGTTTCTTTCTCCCAACGTCTTAAGTCGAACGGTTGCATGTATGATCCATATCCATCTCATATTTCTCAACAAAACCTTACTTATTACTCTTGGACATTGTTAATGCAAGTTGAAATTACAAATTAATAATAATCCAACTAAGAATTATACCTGTGAATTCTTGAAACTTCCGGAATTGAAAATATTGTCCGGTCGTGTTTAATATCCTCCGTTGAAATAAAAGCGGAACCTTTATTTGAAAGTGTTTGAGAACAGTGCAACAAAAAATCATAATTATATGTATTATGCAAACATATATTTCCAGGATACTCTTTGGACAGAGACCATTCTGGTGGATAGGAGAATCACAATTATTTGTCAATAATCAACCAAAAGTTAATCAATTTGCTTCCACTTGTGAAACTGGCCCAGGTAAGAAGTGCTCCAAAGTAAAATATTAAGTTCATTATCTAACATAAGAATGGCAAAAAAAACATAAAAATTACGTTTAACAGACCTTATTCTTGTTGATGTGATTCCATATGTAACCTGTGAATTTATCCTTCAGGGAGCCCCTCAGGACATGCAATGGTGTCTGCTGCAGTTTGGTGGGTGGTCGTGTCATCTTTGGGTTCATCTCTTTATTCCCGTACTCACAGGTGAGTCCGTTTTCAATAAATCTACAGTTTTATTTTGTGATTAAAAAAAGAGTCTTCAAGTGCAAATATATAGCTAAGATAATTTCGAATAGACAAGCTAAAATAGCTTTAAAGAATCCCCAGGCACAACAGCTGCCCACTGTTCCTATACAATAGAGGAGATTAAAGGCCGACAAACTTCAATGTTGTAATAGAATGGTATTTTAAAATGTTGATTTCTTTCCCTCCCTTTAGTGTGCTATTATCAGCCATTCCATATCTATTTTATCTTGGGATGCTAGCAGCAGTTGGACTTTCACGGATCTTCATCCTCGCCCACTTCCCTCACCAGATAGTTGCTGGTTCTATAACAGGTCTGAATGCAACTTCAGGGTGGGCCTCAGTTTCAGAGGCATTGCTGAAAGATTAAACTGCCTCAAGAAGTAGCATTCCGTCGAGATGGAACTTTTAACAAGTTGTTCTTTTCTTCTTTTGCAAAGTCTTCTTCTTATTAGTAATAGGATTATTAATGTTTCATTTTTTTTGTTGTTTTTAGCAAAACAGTTATGCAATAATATGTTTTAAATTGTACAAATGAAACGTCAATTACGTCATGTCACCAGGTTTCATTCTGGGGGTGGTCTTGAACCGGAGAGTTCCAGAAGATTGCCCCCTGCTGTTCTTTGTGAGATCCAGCATCGGTTTGCTCCTCAGTGCTTTGCTGCTGCATCTTGGACTGGACTGGCTGGGCATTGATCTCTCTTGGTGAGTTCTTACAATGATTTATATTTCTGTGCTATTTCAGTCTCGGATTGTTTGATTTTTCTTTTACCCGAGGCTGAAATTCCAAATAAATTCCTGCCTCTGCCTGTTTTGTTCTAAATTAACAGGTCTATTGCATTGGCAAAGAAATGGTGTGCCCACTCAGAGTGGATTCGATTGGATACAACCCCTTTTTCTTCTTTGACTCGAGACTGTGGTGCCATTCTGGGCCTAGGACTAGCCCAGTACTGGAAGCCCAGCAGATGGTCTCTCTCTTGGGCTCCAAGAGCTTTGTGTCTGGCTCTTTCTTCTATGGCCTTATACCACATAAATCGTATGCCATTGCCAATCCACCCTCAACCCCTCTTCTATGTTTTTTTCTTTATCAAATCTGCTTTTGTACCTCAAGTAGTAATGGTTTTTATACCTGGGCTAGTGTACCTTCTCACAGTCAAAAAGAAGGAGGACTAGGGACACTGTATGTAGGACTGTGTGTTAAAGCTGCAATCCTAAATCTATATACAAATGCTACCTTAGACATTTGAATTGCTAGCGTATTAGTTTATCTTAATGTTTCTGTTCTCTGGAAAAGCTGTATAGTGCTTTATGTATTCATCGTAGCAGTTAAACACAGGAGAAAGAGGTAGGAAGTGACACGTTTTGGGTGAGATACGATTGTTGTAGCAGATACGGAAGACCAAACATGTGGAGCAGTGATTCTCAATTCCAGTTCTCAGGGAAAACCCATACTTCTGGATTTCTGTTCCACTAGGTAGCCAATTACATTCACTTGTTGTGGGTGAGTGGAGGGCTGCTATACTTAACACAACAGGAGAGTGTAATTAACTTCCCGGTGAAGCAGAAAACCAGCACCCGGGGACTGAGGTTGAGAACCACTAATGTGGAACACCTTTATCAGCAGTTATTACAGCGTCAGTAGCTGAAACCTAGGTTCAACCATGTTTTCTTTTTTGGGAGTGTGCAATGTGCCAATAGCAATGGTGAATGACGACGGTTTCGTATGGATTGAAAGGATCCTGGAGGAAGTACCAATGCATTTGCCAGTGTTAACGGGCATCAAAAAAGTGACAATCTTCGCAAGTGTTGCTTCAGAGGTATAATTTTTTGTGGTTTCTGTCCCCTCTCAAATCCCAAATCCCATGTGCCAGCACCACAAATGTTTTCAATTACATAAGATATTTGATATCTTTTCACTCCCTATCCATTTGATCGTGGGTCATGGAGAAAATTAACCTTTGTTTTACAGTTAAATATTCAGGGGGAAAATGCCTTTATAACTATTTTGCATATTTCTGTGTTTATGTAAAAATGTGGCTCTTACACATTGACTGTATTTTTGAGTTTGCTGTACTTGTTTGCATACATGTTGCCTCGAATGTCATAAATGTTGGAATTATGTATATTTGCCGATATAAATTATTCATGTTTTTATAGTAAAATAATTGCAGATGGATGTAAATAATCCATACCATTTATCACAGTTACATTGTGATACATTGTAGAGGCGGCATGGCTCAGTGGGTAGAG
Organism: Regalecus glesne; assembly: GCA_900302585.1. Lineage (NCBI taxonomy): Eukaryota > Metazoa > Chordata > Actinopteri > Lampriformes > Regalecidae > Regalecus > Regalecus glesne. The sequence continues at coordinate 9,542 of OMLC01066916.1, read as the reverse complement.
CGGTTGTCTGGTGACCAGAAGGTCGCAGGTTCGATCCCAACACCTGCAGAGAAGCATAACGAGGTGTCCTTGAGCAAGACACTGTTCCCCTAACTGCTCTGCCCTGTGATAGACTGGTGACCTATACAGGGTGTACCCCGCCTTTCGACCAATGAGAACAGAGATAGGCTCCAGTTCCCCCACGACCCGATTTCGGATATGCGGTTGACGATGGATGGACATTGTTGAGAATTTTCAGACAAAATTCCCCACCCTTAAACGCATGGTGCATTTATCCATACAGGAGCTTGACAGATGAAATGGGGAGAAAAAAAACAAACCAAAAAACTGACATGCAGGGCATTTCAGTTTGTAACCGTTTATAAATTATTTTCTTTTTCAATACATATGTTTGACTGTACAGATTACAATCATTTATCATAAGATAAAAACACATTCTTTTTATTGTTTTTAATTAAACTTTTTTATCACAGCGATCCTAAAGCTCACATTTACAGACAAGAGAACTCTGCTCAGCAAGCAAATACATTAAAACAAAATAAAAGAATCTGGAGTTTTGCTTTTGTCTGGTGAGGTTGAAGGGAAGTGACTTTGAGGGATATTCAGGGACTGCAGTCTCATTATCCTGATCCACACAGTATGTCACACATCAGAGCCAGGACACCTCTATACATGTTTATGCTTGAGCTTGTGGAAAGAAGAGAACATGCATCAGACTATTTACAGCAAACTAATATACATTGACAGATTGAAACCATACACTCTAAAATGTGTTAAACTCAGAATCCTTGTCAAAATTAGGTATAATACAGTTTATATGTTCATCTCTGTAAAGATGTGTAGGGCACCTTTCTGGTGGCAGATGGTAATGGGAAGATGAAAAGGCAGGCCATAGTTAAAAGTACCAAGTGACCTTATTTGAAGAAATTCTCAAGAGGATTGCCAAACCTGAGGCTTTGCACAATGTGGTTTCACAAGCAACTTGTGTCTTCATACTGCTTTGAGCTTAAACCCAAACTCCAAATTGTTGCTTTGTGTCTTTCACATATCACTTAATTATTATTCTTCCTTTTTTTTTGCTGAATTTTTATGATAAATCCACCAACCTTGTGAATTAAATGGGCCAGTTTGGTTATTGATGGATTTAAACATGACTGTTGAGCACAGATACTTTGGGAGTGAAAGTTCTCTGTCGATTAAATATCTGAATTTCTCCAATGTGATCCAGCTGATGATCCAGAGCTATACTAAGTGGGATATTTGAGGCCGGTATTTACAGCAGGTATATCTTGTGCTAGAAAGTCTTTACATCCTCACCAGGTTAAAAACATAGCTTGCTCTTTGTATTTTCATTCTTTACTGCTTAAATCATACAATAGTGCCTCTTGATAGTTCAGTAACATTGGCCAAAGAGCTGCATTTGACCACGCACCCATTTTCTCCAAATTAAACAATCGTAGCAATAAAGTACAATACATAAAGTGCACCCTTTAGAATTTCACAGGCATTTTAGTGCAGAAATGACTGAATAATAAAAAATATAGGGTGAGCAAAAAGAAACTGCAGGAGATAATAAACAAGTTTTTCTTTTTCTGCAAGTGGTTTGTGTATGAATTAAACTACCTTTCCATTGCTGAGCACTATCCTTTTTATCCCGTAGTATCGTTCCTATGTATAAATTCAATTTTCCCTCAGAAATACATTGGCAAATACGGGGGGGGGGGCATCGCACAGCTCTGGATAGATTTTGATCCTTTGGTGAGTTACAGTTTCATCAAACCTGCATGAAATAGTCAGAAGCTGGTGGACATTTCTGTATCCAAAGATTAAACATAAAAATTGAAAATATTGCACTCGTGGCCTAATTTTAGCGATTTAATTAATACAAGTTCGCCCTTGTCTTGAAACAAGCTTTCAGAATTCTGCCTACTATCATCCTATAAGCTTGTACAAAAGTAGATCTAATGACTTTTTAAAAAAAAGAGACGTTAAGCGAGTATTCAAAGTTGGTTGGAAGCTTTTCCAAAGTGTAGGAAAGTGTAAGAGATTGCAGCCTTGGCAGTTTAACCTCACACTAAGGCATATCATGATATCTCTTCACAAAGCAAAACAAAGAAATACAGAAAAGCCATGGTTATCTGAATCTCTGTCATGTAAACTAACCAGTTTATGAGAGGGTATAATTAAGTCAACAAGAGTTGACATTTTCTCGTTAATATTCACAACAGAAGCATTTTAACACTAACTTGGCTGTAACTTGTACTGAGAGGTATGTAGACTGCAACAACCGCATTTCATATTTAATAAGCTTGACCTAGTATATCAACGTGTTTCAATGATCCAGACGGTTTAACCTCTTCATAGTATCTTCAATCCTAAGAGGTTCAGATAAGCAAGGATCCACTGCATATGGAGAGCACATAGCGGCTTGTATTACATCATGTTCAGAGAAAATTGATAAGATGGTGGTAATTATTTCTTTCAAAGTTGGTCAATGTCCCTCATATTATATCCTGAAACTTTTTTAAATATTACTTTTATATGACGAACAGTTGGACACAAAGGCAGGGTTAAACAGAATACAATTCAAATGCAAACTATGCTTGTTTGTATATCTATATACAATATATAACTTAATTATAAATATTGTCATTTTTGTCTAAGTACTGAGCCATTGAGCAATTTTTATTTTCTGACTAATTTACAGTATTGAACATATAATATTGTATTACACAGAGTAGAGCCTACTAGCAACCTTGGTTAAGAGCACACTTTGAAAGAACAGAAGATGGATACATAGTCCACAAGTACAGAGAGTTCAATGATCAGAACTTTCACTCTCACAGTCCCACACAGTATTCACGTATGGGATCATTGTGCCACACAACCTTATGGAAGTGCACTGGTCTTTGATTCAGTATGAGATCAGAATGCCGGACTCCTATGGCGGTAACTTGTGTTTTGCGCACATAATATAATAATGAAACAATCCCTTCTCACGTTTGTTAGTAGTATTTATCATTTAAGTACTTCAGATACCCTCAGTGTGTGTGTGCCAACTGTGAGAAGAATTGCACTGTCTCCTATGAGTTCTTAAGGTGAGTCCATCCATGTCACATACACCAAGGTCAGCAGGATCTGCAACATCTCGAAACATTCTCTCCCCTCACTAACACAACCCAGTCCAACAAACCCAGCAACCACAGACAGGCCATCACACATTCGACTCCACAAACGGTCTCTTTGGTTTGATGGGGGAAGTGGGGCCTTGGGGCCGGGAGTCGCGAGACAGCTGGCGGTACATGTTGTCCTGGTAGGCCTGTGCCACGGGCAGAGTCCTGGCCACCTTCACATCCGGGTAGGTGGGCACCTGGCTAACCCGTTCCAGGATGTCCCCTCCACCACGGGAGCCATTGGCTAACTTGCCCAGTGAGGAGGGTTGGGGCTGGGAGTAGTAGTCCTCCTCCAACAGATGTCCATTTTGGGCATTGTTGGTCTTGTTGTAGTAGGCGATGTTGCCGAGTGAAGTGGGGGGGCTGTAGGTGGAACCTTGCTGGACTAGCTGGCCAGGTGAGGTTGGGCTGATGGCTGAGTCCATGGAGGTCATGGCCCAGGACCGCGAAGGCTGGTGCAGATACTGCTGAGTCCGTGCCGTCTTGTCTATAATGCCCATGAAGGGCGTGGTCCGAGAACGGGTGGTCTCACCTTGGTACAGGCCCCCGCTGCCACCTTGGGAGGGAGAAATAGGAGAGATGTCGTCACAGGGGCGCTCATAGGTGGCTTGCAGGGGGATCTCCATCTGTTGAATGGAAGTGGAAGGCCTGAAGCCAGGGGCTAAATTACAGGTGGATCCTGTTGAAATGTTGTTACTGGAAGGGGAAAAGCGCAGGCCAACACTTTGAGAATGAATGAGAGGCCTGGGGGTGGGCACATGCTGCTTGATCTCAGTAGTATTGGCACTGACAGGCCGTCTCACCATATGGGGAATCTCAGGGGAGCCAAGCTGGCACTGGGGCATGGCACTGGCACGTTCTAGTACGTGTTCAGAGACAGGGTAGTAGGCAGCCGACTGGCTGCGGCTGATCTGGGGCGTCTGGGTGTAGCGAATTGCCCCCGGGCCCCCACTGCTGGCGCGGTAGGCAGAGGAGGGGCGCTGGGGTAGCTCATCCTTCAAAAGGCCCGACTCCATGACCCCTCCTCGGCCCCCGTGCTGACAGAGGGCCCCAGCGCTCAGGCTGGCCTGGACCTGAGACATGGACCTTCCATCTATGGAGGGCTGGTACACCAGACGGCTCTCCACATCTACTGAACTCCCTTGGTAGCGGCTGCTGATGGAGTGGCCCATCTGGCTGCTGTAGCCAGTGTTGCCCATCATATTGCTGGGCTGGTTGGTGCGGACTATTTGGGCTATGGAGGGCTGCAGACGCAGGCCCTGGGCTTGGTGGTGCTGGGAAGACAGGGAGGGCTGCGAGCTCAGCTGGAAGGATCGCTGGCTACTCATCTTAGAGAGGGGAGACTTTGGACGGCTGGGAAGCTGCTCCGTCTGGTAACGCACAGGAGAGCCAGACTGGGATCTGTACAGGCAAACACTCTCCACAGGCGGGCTGGCTCGATACTGAGCAGCCCGACGTAGTGGGGAAGGCGGCGGGCTTTGGTGGTCCATCCCCTGCCCCCCAGTACCCATGGGAGGGGGGCTGAAGCGGTAGGAGGCCTGGTGCACTGGTGAGGTGTGAGGTGGGCTGTGACGGTAGTGGGAGTTCTGGTGCGTTGGGGAAAGGGAGGGGGGTGAAGGTTGGTAGCTTCCATGGGTTGGGGAGGACATAGAGGAGGTGGTGGGATGGTATTCATAGGGCTGGCCCATAGGGGAGCCCCCAGATAAGTAAATCTGGTCAGGGTGAGTTGGGGAAAGTGGTGGGCTCTGAATGATGGGCAGGCTGGACGGGTTGGAAAGAGACTCTGGAGGGGGCAGGCCCATAGACATGGCCTCCAGCTCCTGCTCCAGGTAGTCCTCATCCTCAAACAAGTCCTGGACGGGCTCCATGTCCTCCAGACGAGGCTCGGGAGGGGGAGGAAGAGGCATAGACAGTGACTCCTCCTCCTCTGGGGGAGGTGTAGGAGGAGGGGAGGGAGGGGGCTCCAGCTCCTGCTGCTGGTGCTCCTCCTGGCTGAGCTGGCGACACTCCTCCTCAACCCTCTGGAGTAGCCGCTGGATCTCCCTGTTGTTTGGGCACTGCTTTATGGCTTCATTCAGGTCCTCTAAGGCCTCAGGGAACTGTCTGTAAAGGCCAGAGGGAAAACAATTTGAAACCATTTTTTTAAAAGTGTGTGGGGCCAGGTAGATATTATTAGTGTTAAAAAATGAGTGGAAGTCAATAAGGGATGGAGGAATTAAAAAAGAAAGAATAGAGGAGGAAGAGAATAGTGTATACACATGAATATACAAAACCACAGGTTTGCAAAAGTTACATGACTTCATTTTGAAGTCATGTAACTTTTGAGCATGTGGGGAAATGTGTGTACTCTCCAAAGGTGTGAGTGAGACAATTGTTGGAAATCTCTGGCAAAGAGGGAAGGTAGAGCAGAAACTGAATATTACATAGTGGCTGGGAATAATGTACAGAGGAAAACAATAGTACTGAACCTGCTGCTACGTTTGGCACGAGCCCTGGCATAATATGCCTCGTAAGATTTTGGTTTCAGTTCAAGCGCCTTAGTAGCAAATTCCTCAGCCATCCCAAAGTCCTGGAGAGAATGAGATGAATATAATAATAAATATATATTAAACCAAAGCATATCTAATTATCAGACAATATTGGGCAGTGTCCTTGGATTCTAAACATTTATCTGGCAAAAAAGCTTGCACATCTCCAATTCAGGTCATTTTCAGAATTTTGTTTGAAATGTAGTATAATAGGTCTCCAGTGAAATAAGATTAAGGATGGACTTATCTTGCTTTTTCACTTTTTTTTGGAGTAAAAATCTTTAATTATCTGCTGATATAGAGTACAGATCCAACCCATTACAGTTTGCAACCCAGAACAGTTGGCTGACATTAGTTTAGGTCAATGAGCATAGCAATTGACATAGAATTAGTTTTTTTTAAACTTCATAATAGAAATGCAGGCTTCCACGGGCTCAGAATGTAGTACATCAAGCCATATTGTTTTATTGAGGACCCCCCCCCACAGCTTTTGGCATCAGATTATTGTTTTGAGAGAAATCCCTGATACCATACTCCACTTTAGCCTGATATCAGCTGGATATCTGATACCAACATCAACATCAGTGCATCTCTAATCAACATTTCATAATTTAGGAAAACCTGACTCTCTGATTTCTAAACCCATTGTAGTCAATCTAAAAATAAATTGTGTTTTTCAGAAAACACATGGTTTTCAGATGGTGAGTGATTGCGTGATGAGCTCAGTACTGCACTCCCGTAGACTTACGTTCATTTTCCTCCGACATCGGGACAGGTTGAGGAAGAGAGACACTTTGAGTTCCCTGAAGGTCTTGAGGTCCTCACTGAAGCCCTCACGTGGGAACTTTTTGAGGGCATACTGGTATCGCTGGGCTGCCTCCTTCACCTTCCCTTTCTGTTTGAAAAACACAACAGAGAAAAGCCTATTATCTACTACTACTTTTGGCTGCTCCCATCAGGGGTCATCACAGCAGATCATCCATCCAACTATTCCTGTCCCCACCACATCCATAATGCCTTAGATTTGATGCCTCTCTTACTGTGCTTTCCACTTTGCTGCTGGAACACTGTAATTTCCCCCTGTGGGACTAGTAAAGGAATATCTTATCTTAAAACTCCTCTTTGGTCATCCTCTTTTCCTCTCGACTAGCAGCTCCATATTCAGCATCTTTCTCCCAATATACCAGCATCTCTCCTCCACACATGTCCAACATATCTCAATCTTGTCTCTCTTGCTTTGTCTCCAATTGTCCAACCTTAGCTGTCCCTCCAATATTGTTGTTATTATCCTGCCCTTTGTCACTCTTAACCAATATTTTAGCATCTTCAACTCTGCCACCTCCAGCTATGCCTCCTACTTTTTGTCAGTGCTATTGTCTCTAAATCATACATCTCACTACTATCTACCTCCATAAAAATCAAACTAACCACATAATGTCCTTTGAAACGGACGAACAGCTTTGGTATCTCCTTAATGTTTCATGTGGTCTCACTGTACGTAAGAATTTAAAATGTTGAATTGGTATTTAGTAGGAAGTGGTATGAGTGTATAATTTACACTAACATATTTATCTATCCTCATTCTCTCACCTTGTAGAAGCTGTCTCCCTCCTCGATTAGTTTGCTGAGTAAGATGATCATGATGTCAGGTTTGGAGGTGGCCATGGCCCACGTGGCCGGACCTGAGTGACACAAGGAGAAGACGAGGAGAGAAAAGAGAGTGAAAGAGGATAATGATAAATGCTGGGGAGGCGGGAAGGAGTGACTGGGAGTCTGCACACAAGACAGGAGAAACATATATGACAACAACAACCAAAATAGGGAATGAGAGAGAAAAGACAGTCATCCATGGTAGAGAAAATATCCCCCTGTTTTGCTCTCTCACCTCTACAACAATGTGGCCTTGGAATAGGAATGATGAGGCGAAACTGACCTGGGTCGAATGGTATTAGCCCATAACTTTCATAAGTAATGCCAGATTGTAGTGAAGGTTTCGAAAAGGACGTGCAAATATGTGCAAGTTTTAATTCTCTGTGACTGAGAACTTGTCAAACAAATCGGTTTTTTAAGCATCGGTTGCCCAGATGTTCCTGGTGTTTCAAGTAAATCAACCATTGCAATTAATTTTCAGCAAACACAATTTGACCCGGGACTATGGCAAACCCAGTATAGACATATGTATGGTCCCCCCCTCAAAAAAAAACAAAAAACAAAACCTGACACATTATACCGTCTGATCTTTTTAATCATCAATTTTAATTCTCCTGTAATAAGTGATGACTGACTGGATATAATCAGAAACGTGTTAGGTTAATCTTCCATTATCAAAAAAGCAGCAGTAATGAATATGCTGTAGCCTATATGCAAAAACATATGCCAAAAAATATCTGGTGGCTGTTTTGGAATTGAAAATTGTAATTCTTTATCTGAAAAAAACCTGGCCACATCTTTTCTATATACTGTATTTGCAACAGCAAACCTCAATAAATGTGTACACACACACACGCACACACACACACACGCACGCACGCACACGCACACACACACGCACACACACACACACACACACACACACACACACGCACACACACCAAAGGGATGATAAGGGCGGGATCTTGCACAAGGAGACATGGGGTGGATACTATAAGAAGGGGATGCAAGCAAGAGGGATAAAACAGAGCTCTGCAGGCGTTAGCTGTCTTCTGAAGTGGTAGTGATAGCAGCTGGAGGGGTGTTGCCGACTGGCTTAGCTGACACTGAGGGAACATTGGAAAGATGAACGATGCACAAGTACAGCAGATGATATCACCCGCCTTTGTGGTGGTACAAAGACATTACAAATACATGCACTTCCACTAAACAACTACCAAGTGGGTGTTACTGTGGGGAAGGGTGGTGGTGGTGAGAGGGATCTGGTCATGCATCTGTGAGATGGAGGGTCAACATCTTGATTTAGTCATAATGTTGCAGGCTGGAGACCAGGCATGCTGTCATTAAAACGACTCGGGCGTTAGCATCTACCTCTAAGCAGTCCCGACTGCATCTCTGTCAGTGCTCTAATACCTTGCATGTTTTGTATTTGTCAGTTTGAGAGGGGTTTGGTAGCTAAGCTGGCCTGCCGACACTTAGGACGACACAGACAACACAGAGAGAGGAGATAGAGCTGTCAAAATGCCTGGTGGGGTGAGAAGTCGACAGCCTTGGCTTTACCTCGGGGCCGACTGGGCAGCGTCTGACATCCTGGGGCCGAAGAAAGAGGCGGGGTCATGGGGACAAGGTCATTGGGTGGGGTGGAGGTATAAGTTGAGGGGTGAAGGGAAGTAGGGCAGGAGGGTGGGTCATGTGTTGAGGGAGGAGGGGGAAGTGGAGAGCCAGGGGCCAGATTCGCCAGAGGAAATAGAGAGAACAGAGGTATAGGGGTGCGTGGGAATGAAAGGAGGGGGGAGAAAAAAAATCCCAGCAGGAGGGAGAGAGCGAGAGAGAGCGAGAGAGAGAGAGTGTGTGTGTGAGGGAGAAAGAGGTGATGGCAGTTGAGAAGGAGGACAAGTGAGAAAAGGAACACAAAAAAGCAGCAGTGAGAAGCGGAGATAAATGCTTCAGCAAATGAAAGGATAGAAAAAAAACAGAAGCACAGAAAAGAAACACCACCAGCGCTAACAACCAACTGTCTCTGAACAACCACGAAGAAATAGAAATGTAACACGGGATAAGACCAGAGATACAGCAGAGAGCAAGAACTAGACAGAGAGAGAGGCAGGAAAACAGAAAGAGGGAGAAGATGGGATAGAGAAAGAAAGAGAGCTGAGATACAAGAGAGAAAAAAGACATAGCGGAACAATAG
>OMLC01066915.1:5331-23474 GCA_900302585.1 Regalecus glesne | reverse complement strand
AATACAAATCCTGCTTGTGTGTGTGTGTGTGTGTGTATATATATATATATATATATATATATATATATATATATATATATATATATATATATATATATATATATATATATATATATATATATATGTGTATATATATATATATATATATATATATATATATACACACATACACACACACACACGCATGCATGGGTGGAGGGAAAAGGGATAAAAAGGATACCTTGACATAACTTTCTGCAGGACTGGGATCAAACCGCCAATCTCCATTTACTAGACAACTGCCCTACCCCCTGAGCTATGCTGGCCTTTAATGGTCAAATTTTTTCCCAATGATTGATAATCAATATTTCTGTCCACCAAAGACAAAGAATAATGGCTTAAAATGTGTAACCTATGTTTGTCAGATAAAAAATTGCTAACCTAAAATGAACCTAATTGGCCAGCAGCTGTAGACGCAGAAACCTCTACTTTGTAATTATAAATGGCCACCGCCATTGTATGTATACACTATCAATTGTGTCTCATGCTCCCCCTAATCCACTTGACATTGAGTATGGAGGTATTGGCTGCAAATTTGGCAGCAGATGATTACACGAAGCACGAAACAGGCTTGCACTGTCCAAGATTGAAAGAAGTCCCTTGAATTAGTGGATTAGTTGGTTAACTCCTTATTTGTTTGGCACTCTCCCCTCCGTTGGTGGTTTCCTTAAAGAAGTCATATGCAAAAAATATTTGTCTGTGCGCATGCAAGCTTCTGGGTAACAGCATTTTTAGTGGGGGAGGAATTTTAATGCCCCCTGTTGCATTTTATTTAAAGGGATTACACACCGAGTCATAAAGATCAAAACGTAATGCTGGCAGTATGAGGAGAGTAGCTAGTGTGTGTTATTTTGGTTTTCAAAGTGATGAGGCACTGTTCTGATATTTGGAAAACAAGGACCTTGAGATCAAATGACTTAATGAATAGATCATGTGTAGGAGTAAAGTGAGAGGGATAAGGGGCACAGCAGCATGTAGAGAGAGAACCTGCTGGGAAAAATAACCAGTCTGGTGGAACGGAGGCCCCTCACCGCCAGGCCTCCGAGGACCAATTAGTCAAACTCTATTAAACACATTAAGTAAAAAGACAGTAGTTTGACCAGGAAATACTGACATCAGGAATATCTGTTGAACGGTGCAACATGAGGTTGATTGGATGTATAAGGAATTTTAAGAATTATTCATCTAGTTTAAATTGATGTAGCTTACATTTAATATAATTTGATCCATCACATCTGTTCTGAGTAGCTGATATTGTTCATGAAGACAATAATTGAAAACTTGTTTTATTTTGGAAATTTGCGCGCGCGCGCACGCGCACGCACACACACACACACACACACACACACACACACAGACCAAGCTACCTAAAGAGTTTTGTCAAAAAAAGGCATTTCAATATTTCCCCTGTTAAAATCCTGACCCAGGTTCTTTCTGTATGAAGGTTGCATGTTCTCCCCTTGTCTGTGAGGGTTTCCTCCGGGTGCTCCGGCTTCCTCCCTCCATCAAGAAGACATGCATGTTAGGGTTAAAACTCTTGCCTGTACCTCTGAGCAAGGCAATAGGGGAAAGAGCTGGAAATGGGCCCCGGGTGGTACTGCTCATAAGCAATAGGATGGGTTAAATGCTGAGAACAAATTTAATTGTATGTATGTACAATGCCAAATGAAAAAAACAACACTTTTTTCTGAACTTTTTAAAGTTAATGTGGAATTTTATGCAAAAATTCAAGTGAAAAAACAAACTGAAGTATTTTAGGGGAAAAAAACTGATGATAACCTGATTGCATAGCATGGAAGCCCTGATAGGCAACTGAGAAAAATTCCGATGATCTATTTTCTAATTCTGATCTAAATTATTTTCTCCCCTGTGTTGATAACTTGATTGTTTTCCTCAATAGTCTTTCAGTTCTGCAAAATAAAAAAACACCAAACTAACAAAAAAAACAACCCACCGAACATAACAAAACAATTTTTAAACGGGTAAGAGGAAAAACAACTGGCCGGGTGAAATTTTAAGATTTTGTTTGTTGTTGTAGTACTGATGTTGGCCTCAAGAGGCTGTAGTGCGCCCCCCCATGTTCTTAGTAGCCCAGTGAGCGCCAACCAGGATTTCAATGTTGATTTCCGGTTGAAAACTGGTTGATATTTAGTCTGAGCGTTGAAGACCTCCTTTCACCTTTTTAAAAAAATAAATGAAAAAATTACAGCTTACATGTGGTTACCAAGTCACAAAACACATTTTTTTTAATTATTTTGATAGTTTGTTCAGTTGTAGGTTGAGACGATATTGATTAGTGTGAAAGTATTTCTCACAAGTCACATGGGGGCCACAATAGCGGGGTGGCAGAGTGGGTACATCGGGAAATGACAAGTCAGGTGTTGCAGGTTCAATCTCACTGTGGGGCGTCATGAAGGGCATCCAGCCTTAATCCTTTATGCTCATTCTAGGTCCGTGTCCAGCCCCACAATGTAGGGACACGTAAAAACAGTCCAGCTATTTATCCAGTCATGTTGCACTGGCTGATGAAATGTGATCTATAAAAATATATAATTTTAATCAATTTAATGTTTCATACACAATGCCATTAATATGAAACTACATAGGCTGTGTGCTGCCAACAAGGCACTTCCTCTAATGTAAAATAACTAATAAAGAAATTAAATCTCATCTGGAGGAAAACATTAATGTTTTTAGTCCTCCCAGGGGGCAGTTTTCCATTGAAAAGATGTTGCAGTCGTGACATTTTTGCAATAATGCAATTTTTATTTTTACGCATTAAATTACACTCATGTCTTACATTACTCTGTAAAAAAAATTAAAAAGTGTGTTCACATGAATGCAAGCCCAGGTCACCCATATGGACTGAGCTATTCCACTGGTGGAAGAGATTCTCCATGTAGGGGCTATAGCCTACTCGATGCATATTCTATGAAGGTGCACCCTCCAAAAAGCACTCATATGTTTTAGTTATTTTACATGAATGTATTGACCTGTACATGTAATATTTAGATCTAGCAGGACTAAACCAAAATGTGTTTTTGCTACGTGGTACCCTTTCTTGTGTAGTCACTGTGACAAAGACGGAGAACAAGGAGATTCTCTTTAATGCCGGAGCACTCTCTCTCCTTTCTTCTCCTGCAATTGCAGCCACTCCTATGATTTTCCATTGATTTTAATTAAGACCTGCTCAGCAGGAGAAAATTCCACCCAGATTACTCTGTAAGAACCGGATGGTCAGCACATTTTTCCAGGCGAAGAGATAAAGCTGGCTGAAGTGAAAAAAGTGTTACACAACAATTTTGAACGTTTGGAAATATGAAACCAAATTGCGACATATCGGAGGTGCTCAAAGAGCCGGGGGGGCTACAAGATGGACACCCAGGTCCCCTGCAGCTATATCAAATGACCATATTAAGCCAATTGTGTCGAAGTAGTAAAGTAAAAATCATGAACAGACATGTTCTAGAATGTACCTCAATAGCTTTCAAGTTGTCTTTATGTGCGAGTATCTTACATGGTTGCAATGATTAATTAGCTGAATGCCATATTAATGCAATAAAATCTGCCCCTAATCCAACAGCACAGTTTGAAATTGGAGGACTGTGGACCGAACCAGCAAAGTAGGAAAAATGATTATTCAAATATTATGGTCTTGCTGCAGGTTTCCACTCCCAGCTATACCACTGATATGGTTTGAATACAAGCGGTGGGACTCCCACCAGTCACATAATACAGAAATATGAATGTTTAGGTCGACTGATCTGTTATTATCTTTAAGAGAGGTGTTGCTGCTGTTTGTAGGTTCTTACTCATAATATTGGTGTTCACCATCGGCATCACTTTACTTAGCAGGTTTGGAGGTTTCAATTCATAAGTGAAATTCTTCCATTGATAAAGTATTGTGAAATAATTTAGAATATTTTATTTATCAATGGAAGAATTTCACTTTGGGAACTTGTGAGCCACCGTCAGGTTTGAACCTATCACAAGGCTTTTGTGAGGGAGTCTGACCTTAATCCCCCCATGCCTGCCCTGGGATGGACTGGTGACCTGTCTGGGGTATTTCTCCACCTTCTGCCCAGTATGTGCAGGAATAGACACCAGCAGATCTGTCACCTGACTTTGGACAAGCATTTGACAATGACCTGACATGACAAAATAAGTTGCAGTTACACATCCTACTGCTATCATAACTGAGGAAAAAAGGTGTACAAAAAGGAAAAACAAGCCTAGTCATTGCCCTTGCCAATAGTTAGCTTTTCTCACATGCTTCCTGCTTTCATCACATGAAACTACCATGTCACTGTCATCCATCAGTTTTCCACCTAGGCTGAAGAAATAATTTCATGCTAAATAGTGAGTAAAAACAATGAGACCAAATTAGAAAAGATTAAACTCTGTCACTGTACAGGTACAACTACTTATACAGCAAATTGTACTTCAGGTTCCAACCAGAACATGTAAAATAGTACAATTAAGTGCAAAGTATAATGAATATGAGTGTACAGAAGTAGCACAGAATGTCAATAAATATGAATTTACAGTGTGGAAGGATAATCTACAGTATGTATACAGTATCTAAGTCTATGCAGCAGTGCAACAGTATGAATGGTAAGATATTTGTTTTGCTGTGTACACGCACACACACACACACACACACACACAGACACACACACACACACACACACACACACACACACACTCCTACCTACCTGTTTGTGTGCTCCCAACAAGATGCGAGAGGTCGACTTGGGAAGATGTTCCTTTATCAGTCCCACAGGGGGATATTTCGAGTGTTAGAGCAGCGAAGTGGAAAGCACAATCAGTGAGGTGTAAAATCTAAACGGGCATAAAATCACCATCACCTCACAACTAACATATACTGAAAATTGGATTGGTTGTCAATTAAAACTATATTACAAATGTGATTCTGATGTACAACAGCAAATGTATTTTAGATATTCACATTTTCTAAGACAACGTGGTGTTTGTGTCGAGCAGTTGAAGTTAAAGTGGAGCTGTCTCTCCTGGAGAAGGAAAAGGAAGTGGACGGGCTGTCACCTAATGGCAAGGCGAGCCCCTTTGCCGACTGCAGACCCAATGGCGCACTGGGACATGGCTCTGATGAAGACTCTGCTCCCCTTTCCCTCTACCACAAACCACGAGACTATGTGGAGGCCTCAGTCTGTCATGTCAAAGATCTGGAAAATGGACAGTAAGAATTCAACAAAGACAGTTATTGCCTCTTAAGACTGTGCAATGTCTTGTATACATGTACACTCAAGCATTCACATATACATCTACTGACAAACCCAGATGCCAAGGTTTATCGATGGGGGTTCACCCCCAACTGAGCGTTACATGCCTTTGAGCTAAAATAACTGTTGAACTGATGTCACAAAAAAAGAATTAGTTCAACTCGTTCTTTTTTGTGAAATCAGCTCAACTGGTTGAGTTTATTGAGAAATGTTTCATCACTCATACAGGTGACATCAGACAGGTGCAGAGGGAGGAGCTACTGGGGCTTGAGCCCCTGCCCGTTTGCCCTGAATACCCAAATTGCTCCTTTAAGTGACCATTTAAATTTTCAATATAGAATAAATTTATCTGTAAACATTTCAAGAATAATGTGTTCAATAATAATTTTGTATGGATAAGGTCACTGTAATTCAATATATAAATAAAGTTAACATTTGTCAAAAATATTCTCCTATGTGCCATTTTTAAAATTTGGAGCTCCTGCCCCTCAAAAGGTCTCTGCACAGCCCTGGGTGACATCTCCAGTCTGAGTTGATTGCAACTATCCCCACCCTTATAAACAATATAGTTGCATGCCATCCAAAAAAGGATGGCTTCATATGCAAGTTGGCCTTAACTGGACATCCAGTAGTAATGAGTACTATTCACAGAGGACTTGGGGATAGTTACAATCACAAGAGGACGTCAGATGTACTCTTAACCCCCCCCCCCATTTAAAAATGTTTTTTCACCCAGTCAAACCAATTCAGCTTTTTGTGATTCCCTTACCTGGATTAAGCATGCATCCAAGCATCTTGTACTGATTTGTTTTTCTGTGTACACACATCACACACATATACAGACACACCTGTTTGTGTGCTCCCAACAGGATGCGAGAGGTCGACTTGGGAACCGGCAGAGCTCTGCTAATCAAAGAACATGGAGAGTTTTCAGCCATCGGCCACAAGTGTCCACACTATGGGGCGCCTCTTGTCAAAGGTGACTCAGATGCTCTTAGCCAATCGTTGGTACCACATGTAGCCCTCACAAAAGAAGTCTTGAACCCTTTTAATTTTAGTTTCATAATTTAGTCCTCTCTCCTTTCTGTCAATGTAGGTGTTGTGTCAAAGGGACATGTGCGCTGTCCGTGGCATGGTGCATGTTTCAACATTGCAACAGGAGACATTGAGGACTTTCCTGGGCTGGACAGCCTGCCAACCTTCCAGGTGACCTTACTCAGGGGTGATGTCTCTGTTACCATTCACCAGCTGTTATTTTTCTATGCATTGTCAAAAAAGTGTACATTATCCCTGTCTCTGACCTCAGGTCAGGGTTGAAAAGGACAGAGTGATCATTCGTGCAAACAAGCAGGTAAAGAAAAGGGCCTAATAGAATGTGGAGAATTTGTACAGGCAAATAATCCAACTCCACTTATTGAGCTAACATCATTGTAAAACATGTCCAGGCTCTCCAGTCACAGAAGAGGTCAAAGCCTATGGCTCGATGTTCAGCGGTCATTAATTCCAGCACAGGCTTCACCCATGTCCTCATCATTGGCTCAGGTCAGTGGGTCAAACCATCCTCTTTCCTTATCCCCTTGAATAAAACAATAACCATGCAGCTCTGCCTACTTAGGCCATTACAACAGCATGTATAATACAGACTGTTCAGGCTACAGTTGGATTCTCCTTTAGTTTTGAATGGATGTGTCTGCAGGTCCAGCAGGTCTGGTGTGCGCAGAAACGTTGAGGCAAGAGGGCTTCACTGATCGCATTGTCATGTGCACCATGGACAAACATCCGCCATATGACAGGCCTAAACTGAGTAAGGTTTGTATAGAGACCCAGAGCATACTGACAAAACATTACCAATTTACTGAGAATGTTACATCACACAGTGCGGAAAAGCTGCACCAGTCAACAGAGCTGAGACAGGAGGTCTTTGGGGAAGAACTCCACCTTCTATATGAGAGAAAATACTTTGTATATCCACAATCATCTCAACTCGTACAGAATGCATCCAGCTCTAATACACTGGCCCTAACAGGGTGGGAAATGTTAAAAACTATCTAAAGAAATCCTTACATTGGTTCCCCCTGAAATCAAATTTTTCCTTTACCATTTTTGTATGTATTCAACAACTGAGATCCCCCTTCGTAGATAACCTCTTCTCTGTCCCTGCTTTTACAGAGTTTTCCTTGATGTACACCATGATGAGTTCAAACTCTTCTCGTGCCACATTCGTAATTGAGCTGTTAACTCTAATAATAATAATAATAATGATGCCCGCAAGGGGAAATTTGGATTTCTCTGGATTTTTGACCCAACCTATTGTATAGGAGCAGTGAGCTGCCAACATATGGCGCTCAGGGAGCAGTTAGGGGTTCAGTGTTTTGCTCAAGGGCACCTCGACATACTGTATGCAGGACCGGGGATCGATGCTTCAAGCTTACGATTGCCAAACGACCGCTCTACCCACTGAGCTATGCCGGCCCTGTATAAGAGTTATTTATTGGCTGGGTTACAATTAAATCCTTAAGTGTTGTCCCACTGTCCCGAGTCTGTGACAGTAAGGCTGTGAGTCCCGGCATGTCTACCCTTGTCTGCTTTTCCACTAAAATTGTCTGGGTGAGGATGTAGGTAGATTTCACAGACATTACAATCTTGAATTTGTACGTTTCTTTTGCAATATCTACCCAATGCCACCAGCTTGAAAAAGTATCTGTGTGCCATTCTTTGCTGTAACTGTCTGCTGCTCAGTCCCTAGAAAGTACAGCAGAGCAGTTGAGATTGCGTTCAACCGATTTCCTCCACAACCACGACATCGAGCTGCTCACAGAGAAAGAGGTGAGATGATGCTAAATGGTGAGTGATATCTATGAATATCTCAGTTCTGTCAGGTCAAAATGAAAAAGTGGCCCTGATCATCATTGATTAGTTATCAATAGTTAGAATTATTCCATTTCAAACTTCACGCATGATCGACATGGGAGGCTTTTCCCGTATTTGGAGTTTTGAAGCAAATCGATTTTGCAATGGGTTAAAATGAAAATGTATTTTCTTTCAATCTTGATGTAGTTAAAATCTACAAGGCAGGGGCTTCTGGTGGCGTAGGGGGTTAGGGTACCTAAGTTCAGTGCCTCTCTACGTCAGGGATGCTCACACTTACTTAGCATGCGAGCTACTTATAAAATGATCAAGTCAAAATGATCTACGGGTGCTCAATAGGTCGATCGCGATCTACCAGTCGAATGCAAAGTGATGTGGGTAGATCTCATGGCGATCTATTGGCCGTCTAAAAATAGTTATCCATGCGATCTACCCACACTACCTTTGCGATCGACTGGTAGATCGCGATCGACCTATTGAGCACCCCTGCTCTACGTCATACAATTGGATGTTCGAATCCCTGCTGCGCTGTTTCTAACCACGTCCAGAGGTCCATGGTTAGTGGGGCATAATTGGCTAAGCCTCATATGGGTATAGGGCTTAGGTTGGATAAAGTATTCTGGGTTACAAAAAAAGACAATAAATCTACATGGCCATTCTGACAGTATAGATATAAAGTTTTCAGTCAAATATACAAGCGGTCATGACCAACCTGACATTAAATCATCTTAGAATCAGAATTTGTTGGTATCAATCAAAATTGCCGTAATTTCCAGACTACTGAGCGCACCTGGATATGAGCCACACCTAAAAAAACTAAAAAAACTAAATTGTATATATCTATGCTGTACGTCTAAAAGCCGCAGGTGTTCCCATTGTAACACGATATATTAACATAGAAAGATGATATACAAAGATTTTTTTTCATTTCTTATCAAATAAATGTGTGTTTTTTGAACAGTCCATGTAGCATGGCAGGAACACAGCAGTAAAAATCTCCAAAAACACAACTGGTTAAAAAACACAGCTTACCATAAATGTCAGCGATCACCATATCATCTTCATCCTGCCCATTAAAACCACCGAAGTCGTCTTCTCTGGTGTCAGAATTTAACAGCCACAGAATCGCTTCATCACACTTTCTCAGACTCTTTTACGTTGTTGTTCTCAATGTCAATTTTGTCTTCAGGTGAATTCGTGTTTGTGCTGTCCTCTTCAGGAAAAAGCTCTGGCGTTTGCGCTCTCTGTGTTTACCCAGTCTTCAAGAACGTTTTCAAGTTCAAGCCACCTGCTTTTATTACCTCTGAAAGCTTTCGTCATCTTTTTGCATTGAGTCAGGTTTCCACGCTGCCGTCTCCAAATCAACTAATTCCTGCCAAACTTACGCACAGCAGCTCTATTTCTTTCTTCGACAGCCAGATCGATTGCCTTTAACTTAGAAGCTCCATCTATGCTTCTCTTCGTGCATTTCCAATGAAGAGGGTGTGTCCATGATGTGCAAAATGGCTGTTTAAAACACAGTCAACATAGAATCTTCTTCATTATCTCTTCTACCCGTCTGCGTCACGTTTGCACTTCCCGCTAGAACGCCCCCTGGAGGCCGTTAGACCATAACAATCTATAGACTGGCCGCATCGTTGTGTATGCCCCAAGGTTCATAGCGTCTGAAAAAAAGTAGCGGGTTATAGTCCGGAAATTACGGTAATCATCATTCAAATTGGACAATGATTTGTACATTGCCTCTGGGCAATGTACAAATTGGACTCGGGGCTTAGTTTTGGGGCACATACTCATATTGTTCACTCCTGACTAGATACTCGCTTGTGTTGTATTAACTCTCAAATGTACACCGCTTTGGATAAAAGCATCTGCTTAAATGAATGAATTAATTAGAGTTCTTTCTGATCACTGATTGACCCATTAGAACATAATTGGAATGGATTGAAACAAATAATAATGGTAATGATAATGATGACTATAATGGTAGTATTAGTGAAAATGCAGTCATAATTTTGATTGATCTAATGAGATCAAACCATATCCATGCCAATTTAAACTTTTTTATAATGCAAATGTCATCATTGACTCCTTTTTACCATTTTAATCCTAAGCAAATCAGTAAAACCCCTTTAGTGCTCACAGGAAGATATGTGTAACTGTCATATTTGGATGCTTAAGGCTGTGGCTGTAGATGTCAAAACACGATCAGTGACCTTTCAAGATGGCCTACGGATGGAGTACAGGCAGCTCTTTATTGCTACAGGGAGCAGGTGAGGAGAAACTTCCAAAATAGAGTATTCCTGTTTGAGGTCAGTACTGATATGATGCAGGAGTTGGGGTTTGATTGCTTTCATCTTGTCATTGAAAGACCGAAACCAATGAACTACAAGGGTAAGGACGTCGCAAACGTGTTTCACCTCAGGACGCCCGAAGATGCTAACAGCATAGCAAGGCTTGCCAACAACAAGAATGCAGTAATAGTGGGAACTTCATTTGTTGGTGAGAAAAACATACATTTCAAAATCACATTTCCTCTATTCCAATGGATAAACTGGTACACACCATAAATAGATTGTATAGATTGCTTACATAGTGTTTTATTTCCTTTTTTCTTGGGGGGGGGCACCAGGTATGGAGGTCGCTGCAGCTCTCACTGACAAGGCCCATTCTGTCTCCATCATCGGGATAGAACCAGTCCCATTTAAGAAGGCTCTCGGAGAGAAAGTAGGGAAAGCCATAATGAAGGTAGAGATTCACCCCTGGGAAATCGGGATTTTTAGAGCACTACAAATGTCCAGAATATCAGAATCAGTATAAAAACAGCTACTATTGAAAACATGAATCACATCCTCCAGCTCAACACACCAGTGAGCACATAGGGAATATGATTGCTCCCATTAGGATTGGTTGATCATGAAAATGAAGAAATTTAGGAAAGAATCAAACTTGGTAGACCCCCCCCACACACACACACACACAAAGTTCTGCTACATAAAAAACTGGGTCAACGCTGTTGTTGTGGATTCCATCACTTCAGCTTCTTGTAACCCAGGTCTGTTTTAACTTCACAGCTGTTTGAAGCAAACAGGGTGAAGTTCTACATGCTGAATGAGGTGTCAGAGATGATAGGCCATCATGGACAGGTATTCCGAAAGTGAGAGAAACAGCATAAGACTATATCTTCTCTTGGTCCATCTAGTTTGTGATTACATTGCACTCTCACCAAATACTGTATCATTCAAAATAAGAATGATATCAAACAAATTAAAGGAAAAAAAATAGTATCACAAAATATGTGTGCCCAAGAGTATACAGTTTAATATGATACGAATACAAATGGACAAAAGTGTTTTAAGAAATAACAGATATTTTCCGGGAATCATTATTTTGAGATCTATCTACTTGAAGTTCTGCAGCTGTGTTATCTTACAGTATAGAGGTATGTGGCATGACTGTGTTTTCTATTGCACAGCTGAAAGAGGTGGTGCTGAAAAGTGGAAAAGTGCTACGGGCAGATGTGTGTGTCATAGGAGCAGGTAAAGCCCATTTAATAGAAGGAATGAAATCAAATGCACCTTTTTTTTTAAATTTCCCCCTGTACATCATCATCATCATCATCCCTATTCGTAATGAGATAAAATGACAGAACGCGGAGTCCCCTTTGAAAGCCCCCTTCGATGGCTTGTGACTTGTCTAGCAATGGTTCCTAACGGACTCCATAGCCAGTTATCATCTTTGTGTTCCTTCTCCATCAGGAAGTGTCCCTGCTACCGGCTTCCTGAAACAAAGTGGCGTTCACATGGACTCTAAGGGCTTCATCACCGTCAACAAGGTATCTAGGAAAGCCGACAGCTCTCTCAAAGTTGCCGAGCAAATAGTGTTCGATCCCCTCTTGCATGTGTTCAGTTCCTCCCTTTCTCTGAACCCTCTCCAAGATGATGCAGACGAATATCGACGGTGTCTTTGCTGGTGGAGATGTGGTGATTTTTCCATTCCCGCAGCGTAGCAATAAGAAGGTGAACATCTCCCACTGGCAGATGGCCCACGTACATGGTAAGTGTGACGTCCTTTGCTGAATATTAATGCTCAGTTCCTCGTCCCCTGTTCACTGTGGCGCCTGGGCTGTTCTTGCACTTGGCTCATGCTTTGGAGACACAAGAGTCTTGTGAGTGGCACTTTCTGTATTGTGACTGGGTTGTCATTTGCTTGTCCTATTTGCAGGGAGAGTGGCAGCTCTCAGCATGATGGGCAGAGCCACTGAAGTCAAAACTGTGCCTTATTTCTGGTCAGCCATGTTTGGGAGAAGCATACGCTTTGCAGGTAACCCCGGGTCGTGTCCCGTTTGTTGAGCAATGAGTTTAAAGTTGGTTTATATGCTATGGACTAAAGGTGTGAAGTGCAAGTTTGGCTGTGCCTTGACTTGAAGGAGAGGCAAGCAGTTTTTGTGTGAGTGTTTGTGTGCGTGTGTGTGTGTGGGAGGGGTGTCTCTGTGTGTTATGTTAATTAATAAATGATGTTAATTACAATGCTGCCATCTAGCTGTAAAATAAAGGACATGGAGGTGAATTTGAGCCTGAAATGTATTAGGTGTTAATCTCCTGTTTATATGTCTTATTGCAAAGGCTATGGTGATGGGTTTGATGACGTCATCATACAAGGAGACCTAGATGAACTGAGATTTGTGGCGTTTTACACCAGGTAAGTACAAAGGGCCACACACGCCTGGGTCATCTCAGTTTCACGTCATGCTTAAAGGTGTAATTGTGAGGACAGTGATCTAATTTTTACGAATACTGAATTCCCCCTCTGTCGTTGTGCCCCCAAGTTAATTGATCTGTTATGACGTTGATAAGAATTTACCAAAAGTTGTAATGGTCGCTTTGGTTGTCTTAATCTGCCCCATCTATAGGAGCGAGGAGGTGGTCTCTGTGGCCAGCATGAACTATGATCCTATTGTATCCCGTGTGGCAGAGGTCTTGGGATCTGGAAAGACGATTAAGAAACGAGATGTGGAGTAAGTACATTTACAAGTCTTAAATCTGGTCCAAATTACAATGGCTGTTATGTTCTTAAGATTTCCCAAGTTGTTGTTTTTTTTCTTTCCGTGAGGAAAACCAAGACAAATGTTATCACCCTGATAGCAGAACTTAAAGAAACCTAAGACGTGTGACTCTAATCACATGAGGCACCACACAAGTCAAACTGTATACGGCCCATTGTTGCTTACACTAACTGAGCAATAACAATCGTTAATCGAGGTAGCAAGTCTTACCACCACTTTATTACATTACAGGACATTTTCAACATTTTCAATTCGTTATTCAAAGAACGCTCAATGCAACGAATGCTCCATCTTTCACTTCTAATTATGCACACGCAAAAATGAAGAATGTCGGTAAAACTTGGCAAGTGCGAAAAACACAAACTTCTCTCACTTTAGGATTTCCGCCATGGTGAGGTCTCTTAAAGGCAGTGGCCATCAACCCCCAAAACTTGAACAATGTGTATTTGACGTTGGGCTGAAATGCACATGCACAATGAAAAGTATTTAGGGTATGCTTTCCAACACAACCATCCATCCATTATCAACCGCTTATCCGAAATAGGACTGTGGGGCAACTGGAGCTTATTTCAGTGCTCATTGGACGAAAGGCGTGGTAACACCCTGGGCAGGTCACCAGTCTGTCACAGGGCAGAGGAGTTAGGGGAACATCGTCTTGCTTCTGGTTCAAGGACACTGCAATATGCTTCTCTGCAGGTGTCTGGGTCGAACCTACAACCTCTCAATTGCCAA
Source organism: Regalecus glesne (assembly GCA_900302585.1). Lineage (NCBI taxonomy): Eukaryota > Metazoa > Chordata > Actinopteri > Lampriformes > Regalecidae > Regalecus > Regalecus glesne. Next base: position 9,512 of record OMLC01066915.1, on the reverse strand, counting down.
ACGACAACTCTACCCACTGAGCTCTGCAGCTAGTTTTCTACTTTTTTTATAGATGAAAATACAAGTGGCCTTTTCCCCTTTATGCTGGTTAACATGTCCTAATAAGAAGTGATTTGGGGGGAAAAATCAAGTCCTTTTGAAAAAATTATTTTACTTGAATATTTGCGTTTTTTTGTGTGTATACATCTGTCTGACTGATGTTTTATGTATTCTCGGTTGCAGGACAGGAGATATTGCTTGGTTGATTGACAAAGGCTCTCAATGAGTGCCCACCTGAAGATCTCTGTCCTCAAGGTCTGTTGGACTCTACACTGGACACTTACGGTGCTGAGACACTGAGCAGCTATCCAAATCTGGACACATATACACACACACTGGGGATATGACACCGAGGACTTTGTCTGTCAAGGATTTCCCAGGGTCACACCCCACATCTGGGAACTGAGACTTGCAATCGTTTCTCAGACACTTTAGGGTAATAGAATGAGCCATACACAAGTTTAAAACATTTTAAGACTGCGGTGGAGGAACTTTCGTGACAGATCGTCATGTTCCACAAGTAAGCAACACTGGATCCCACCTCCTTGTGTTTGTGCATGATGAATCTACCTGTACACTTTGTTTATAAATAGCCAGGGTTGGATGTTGACCTTTTTTTTGTACAAACGCTGTATATAACCATAATCCTGAATGCACTGTAACAAAATAACGCCACAGCATTTGAGCAGAACAGATATGGTTAAATGCACATGTGGTTTGAAAATGACTTTATGCATGGCATTATTTACAATAGGACTTTTGCAGAACCCCATCATAGAGATTCCAACAACCAAGACACATAACCAGAGTAGAAATTTGCCATTTTTTTTAATCATTTTTGGCCAGACTCAATGACCCCTTCCCTAGTCACTCTTTCTTCTCTCTTACTGTCATTCAGACGCGCACGCATAGATGCACACACACATAATCCCATGCATACACACACTCACAGCTTTAAATCTAACAGATGACACATTTGGGGATTAAAACATACCTCTTCTTATTGGTGGCTTATGTTGCCTTGCTCGTAGATTGCACAAATGAAATTCACAATAGACCTTGATTATATGTTACGGCTTGTACAGTAGATGTTTTTTTTTCTAACAAATTGACATTGGCCGTGTAGATAAGACACAATAGTGGCTGAGGGTTATTTTTGATAGATGTCACCACCATAAGGATGTTCTTTGTTACTAACTCAGGGAACTGAGGTTTATGGCCTAGAGATACTGGGGGTTGGTCTTTCTGAAAGAAGAAATCCATTCGTTGCTTTCATAATCTTTCCGGTAACTGTATTTTTCAACGGTTCTTTCATTTTCATTCCAAGTTGCTTTGATTTCTAGTGTGCATGAAAGGTAAAGCGAAAGCTCCGTTTCATTTTCTTGGTATGTTGACAGTTCCAAAATACTTGAGCCCTAAGATATAAAGCAATGTAAACATTTAAAAAAGCATTGTTACTACTACAGAGAAGCCTGGGATGGTATTTTTATAACTAAAACTTTGAAATAAAAGCCTTCAATATCGACTTTTTACCGCTCAAGAGTTTGGCTTTACATTTTCGTTTAATCTGTAGTTGGTTCATTCATTTGTTTAACGAACTAGGAAAGCAGTGAAGCAAATACCAACCAATGGAAAATATTTAATGACAATAAAAGACACAATGTCTACAAATTTATGAGTCGTCATACTTTTGACATGTTGAGGCAGGATTACTTGGTTTCAAGACAGTAGTTGATTCTACAATTCATAAAATTGTAAAAAAAAATGTTTTTTGTGTGAAAAAGTCATAGAAATAAATCCAAGTAGTTTTTGAAAAAGCATTTAAATTCAAAAGAAGTCCCTAACTATCCAGAAGGCTTTCTAAAGACATTGTGTATGCACAATACAACTGACCACATCCCAAACAAGACCGCTACCGTCCCCGAAAGGTTTACCAGAGCTATTCACAAGTAGCTTAAGACACCTCTGAAGATCAATAAATATATCAACAAATGATGGATTCAAGGCATTACATGGTTTTGTACATGTCACATGTTGTGGGTTTGCATTGATGCACTGATCCAAAGAAAATGAGTTGATATAGCACTTAAGCTTAAGAGCAGAAAACAAAAAGAGAAAAAAAAATCAGTGCATTGGAAGACCATAAAGCTGAACTAAGCTCTAACAGTTTCACTGCTACTAGCTTGCTATGGCAGTGCATTTTGACTTGACTTTCCTTAAATAACACCACAGAACAACGCATTTTATATATACGATCCGAGAAAATAATATACCATATGAATGACAAGGAGAATATTGGATGTACGGTTGTATTGCTAACATTGTCTTTGGAGGTAGGGGAAAGCTTCTTGCCTTTGTAGCACTGAGACCCTCTGACCTTACCCAATGTAAATCTACTAACCCAATACAAATTTACTAAAATTATATCCAGCCCATGTTTTAGGGATGTGTCCATTGAACATCACTGAGTTGTTTGGTGTTGCAAATGGGTCCAAATATTCAGTTGACACAAAACACTACATTCTAGCACTAGGAGAAGGAAATGCTACTTTTTTCAAAACGCAGCAAAAAGATAGAGAACTTCACAAACATGCACAGAGACAGGGTCTCAGAGGACAGATACACATTTGCTGGCAGCAGGCTGCTACAAATTAAGTTTGGAAGTCATTAAGATGTGCTCTACTTGTAAACAGTCCAACATTTTCTAGCATAAATACTGTTTTCCAAACACTTGACGAGTACATTTCGCTTTACGACATTTTTGCTCATGTGAAATGTGTGCAGTCACAGTTTTCCCTGTAAGTGAATGATCAAGGCACTTTGAGGTTAATGTAGATTCCCTAATGAGATGATAACATAATCAAACTGCCTTTCATTTAATCATTGATGATGAGTCCCTACTTGTCTTACTGGGAGAAGAGACAAGATCTAATCATTTGTTGCATAATTTTACCACAACTTGGGCCTGTTAAGACGAGTCTTTGTTGCCCACGTAGAAAAACAATCAACTGGGATAATGTGTCAAAGGAGCCTTTACCCAGAACCACATGCTAGAAGTCATACTCCGCTGCACATTGCTGGAGATACCATTCGTACAGTTTAGCCTGGTGAAAGAAATGGACTGGGTTAGATTTACAATCTATAGGTTTGAAATTTGCTTCATAAAAACATAACTCAGCTATCTATCAATGAGTGTGTGCGTGTGTGTGTATATCAAGCATATCGCAGTTCAAGTAGTAGAAAAATGAAGAAAATTCAAACCTTCTTGTCTTTGACGACATCCTGAATATAAGCATTGTATGTTGTCAGGCTCTTCTTCTCCTTCTTTGTCAGAGTCTTATTCCCTTGGCTGAGGAAGAGCCACATAACAAGAAGTTAATTGTACATACATACATACAATAAAATGTGTTCCCTGCATTTAATCCATCCTATTTGTATCGGACCAGTGAGGAGCTGCAGTAGCTCAGTGGCCAGAAGCTGTGGGTTCAAACCCACTGCAGGGCATCTGGCATTAGAACTTGATCTAAATCCATGTCCACTCCCAGAATATGGGGACTAATTGCGACACAAAAAATGGACTTCTCATTGTATAGGAGCAGTGAACAGCTACAGTGCCCGGGGACCAAATTCAGATCTTATTCCTATTACCTTGATCAGGGACATGGGCAGCAGTATTAACCTTTAACATGTATGTCTTTTTGATGGAGGGAGGATACTAGAGCACCCTGGAGGAAACCCACACGGACATGGGGAGAACATGCAAATGCCACACAGAAAGGATCCAGGACAGGATTCAAACCAGGGACCATCAGGCTGTGAGGCAACAGTGCTAACCGCTGTGCCACCGTACCTCCCAAATAACACTCAGAATGGAATCAACTTTGAGTCTAAGTGTTTAGCACATGTCCAGATGCATACATGGTGCTCTTTTACATGTCAAGTTGTCCTTGAGCAAGACACTCAACACCCTAATTGCTCTCCTAGAGCTGCATGGCAGTTGTGCTCACTGCTCCTATGCAATAGGATGGGTTAAATGCAGAGAACATATTTTGTTTCATGTATTTTCATTGACAAAGGAATAACGCTTCTTATTATCATCATTCAGTTGATGAAAGAGATGGACAATGAAAAGAGGATGAGGC
>OMLC01066914.1:0-14037 GCA_900302585.1 Regalecus glesne | reverse complement strand
GGGGGGGGGGGGGGGTGATATTTGAAATCATCTTTAACGGCTCAGTGGGCGACAGAAATCACAAGGAACCCTTTCTGTAATTGGATGTAATTGATTACGTCACAGCTCGTCGATCTTCAATGTGTGACTATCAGCGACTAGTTTGACTTTTTGACTAATGAATCAAAGATTGGCCACCGTCCAGAGACGGAGACTGAGGAATGTCCACATTTTTCACCTTCCTCATCTACTTTCATCGATTGCTGTTCAAATAATTGCTTAGGTTAATATTCCCGCCACCGCTTTGTGCAGCATCACTATCGATTATGAATTTATGACGGTATGGCAGCTCTGCGTGATCTGACAGTCACCTGTCACCGCAAGCAAGGGAGTACGTCTGCTCTTCAGCTTGATCCATCTGCACCTTGAATTCCAGTCTGCGTCTTCATTGCACTTTACAGTAAACTATCTGTCATGGAACTGCAACCACGTGTGTGTGTGTGGGGGGTGTTGTTCTGTTAGCATGTTCAAAGCAAGGTTTTTTTTTTTAATCATGAGAATTTTTTTTTAACATCTTTGAAACAAAATCTGTTCTGGTCTAAAGCCCCATAATACAATCTATATGGCCCTCAAAAAGTTTAAAGTGTTTTTATCGAGAGTTTTAATTGATTTGATTAAAGTCTAAAATCTTACTTTATTTAAAGCCGTATCAACATGCTTTCCCCACACACCACTAGATTGTTTAAAACGGGCTTCCCAGGTATGAATGACATTGATTTCACGTTTGTTTACTTTAGCAGTTTGGAACAATGGGATTCCAAAATCCGGCAAAAGGGCCTTTGACTCATGCTGTATTTACAGCTCTAGGAAATAAGCAAATCCAATTGTAATGGGCAAACTCCACTACATTCTTGATGACCGGGTCCCCACTTGTCCCTGTCATGAATCTAAATTCGTATCCTAGCAACTCGAAATGATGGGATGCCAAAACCATCCCTAAAGCTCATCCAGTTGAATACATTCTGCGTTTTAAAGGTCCATAAAATAATCATGTGAAATCATTATCAGAAAACTCTACCCCAGTCTTGAAGAACAGGTGCCTCTGTATCCCTTCCATCTATTTCATGTTTATTTTGAACTGTAATCATATAGAATTATGGGATGCCAAAATCCTCCTAATGCCCATTTGCTTCAATGCAGACCACTGCTATATCAAATTGTTTTCAGCAAACTTCGCTCCATTCTTGAAGGACCAATCCCCCAAGTGTTCATGCCATGAATTTCATTCTTTTATACTGTACCAATTGGGAAATATATGATGCCGGAATCCTCCTAAATCCCCATTCACTCCAATACATACCACTTTTTAATAGCCCATACGGCATCAATTTGTTATTAGAGGTCCGCTGTGATCCACTTCGTTTCGGTTCTGATCGGATTCTAGTAGCTGAAATTAGATATCTGCTAATATTGAAAGAGGTATTTTTTCTTGGATATTACTATGGGGCATCAGGAAGGCCATCCAGCCTTAAGCCCCACACTACATTTACGTCAGTGTCCACCCTCACAACGTGGGGACTAATTGCGACACATAAAAATGGACCTGTTAATGATTATTATTGTTGTTATGTTTAAAATCATATGAGGTGTTATTCAACCATACAGAAATTCTCATTAACAGAGTGAAAATATACAAAAGTGAATTAAATTCAAATTTGTTCCAGAGTAACAAATGGATGTAGGAGTGCCAATTTGACTCGAGTCAAACTGTGTTTTCCCCCCCTACAAACTGCCCAAAACAAATGTTCCCTTCTCTGACAATGAGACTTATCATGTACTTCATATTGAGATGCAGGAAAGATCATCTTTCTTTCTGTTGGTGAAAAACTCAATACAACATTCTCTAAGTGTTGATCTGTAAAACCAACTGGAAATCTGTTACTCCTGACAAACCAGGTGTTAAGGTGTCTGGTGATATACACCCTGTCTAGCCTGGCAGCACTGACCTTGTCTCCTGAAACCTATCTGGAGTTTGATTTTTCTATCCTCCAAACAACAGTTAAATCAAATTGTGACAATGGCCTGTATAAAGTGCCGGAAGATCATGAATGTGGCTCTCCATTTGTTCCGTCTAGTGTGAAATCAGTTCTAATTCCCAATCATGTCTGTGTGTTTCCTGAAGAAACAACGTAGCAAACAATGTAGCACCAGCCATTATAAATCAGAAAGTATTAGTCTCGTCTGCCTATCTATCCTTCCATTAAGGCTTAAAGACTCAGAAACACTGGTAAAAGAAAAATTATAATCAGAAAACAGACAAATGGGATTATATTTAGAAAATCCTTACACTTTATATTTAATTGCAATTATTTGTTGAATTTATTTTTCCCTTTCTTGTGAACAGGTGCTTATTTCCCTAAGGTGGTGACCTTTTTTCTTAAACCTGCAGTGCAGAAGTTTTGTCTCCCCCCTCTGGTAGTGAGATTAATCACTTCTCTTCTAGCAGTGCTCTGTATTGAGGAAAACCTACGCCAATCAGAGGCAATACTACCTTAAATTGTAGGTAATGCAGCTGCATTGAGGTGGAGTCCCTGCCATCCCATCCCCTTTACACTGCACTTCCTGTCAGCAGCTGCAGGGTGGCGGGGTGGGGGGGCATGCATACAGCCGCACCACTAACTCCACACTGGGTCCCCCTGATTCAGTTACTAAGCCATCGTTCGCCAGATTATCTATTACAAAGTAGTTTTGGATCTACCCCCACCACACACTCATTTTTATAATTAATAAAAGTTGAATCACTCATAGGTCTATAACATCAGTCTGATACCATATGAGTGAGTTGACTCAGTATCGGCACCTGCTACAAGTATTGGCTTGAAGACCAGGTCCCCACATGTCCGTGTCCTGAATTTCATGTTGTTTTACTGTAGCAATTTAGAATTAGGAAATGCCAAAATCCAGTGGTGGGCTGTCAGGGCCGTCAGAGCCTGCTCTGCTGGCACCGTCAAAATCAAAACCATAGTTTGTTTTTCGTAGTTAATTTGAGGTGTGCCTGATTAGTGTCTGAACTCAGCTAGTTGTTTTTGCCTGGGTCAGAGTAGAGATTTCCTATATTATCTAAACGGATCACAGCTTCTTCTACCAGCACAGGTTGCATGGCCATCTCTTTATCCACACCCGAAGCAACACGCCTACTACAACTTTGAGTGACAGTATCATCAGCCAATCACATTTCTATTTGTAGTGACAGAACGCCTCAGGGCCAGTGACGTATGGTGCTGACCTCAGTGTCTTCATCAATACTCGAGCCTTTGGCGGGTTGTGACCAAAGTAAATGCGATGGCCGCCACATATACAGCAGTTGACGACCTTGTTTCCGAGTTATTCTGTGTTTTTCGTTTATTTTTTTTGTCTCGTTTCGTTTTGCTTTTTGGGGTGGGTAAATTTAATCGTCTGGAATTAGTTTACACGTTCTCACAGACATTACTGGATAATTTTGGTGAGAAAAGGCGGCTACGACTCTTGAATGAGGTGGAACGTCAACTCCAGGTTGGTGTGCACATTTTTCTATTAAATTGAAGTCGGTGCACTGTTGATATTATAATGTATACTTTATTGAACTTTTTAACCCGGATATAGTCTAATTTTTGTGTAGTGAAGATTAATGACTTTGGTCAAGAACCGTGAGTACTTCTAAGTCAGGAGTAGCAGGCCTTAAGCCCTCCCCCATTCTCGGTTAACGTAAATGTACAATTGTAAAGTGCTTTGAGTGGTTGTCAGACTAGAAAAGTGCTTTATTAAAACGAGTCCACTTGAAACGCATGTTCTTGCATCACCACTCCCTCTTCATTCAAATCCCAATTCTCTCGTCTAACGTTGCCTACTGTGTATTTGGGTGGCCTTAAAACGGTGATGGTTAGACACATCTGAAGTCTTTTAATAAAGACGCCTTCCCCAGATGGATGACAAAAGGGGTGGTTTACCAGCAAGTCCAAGCTCCCGAAGAAGGGGAGATATGCCTGACAGAGATTTGCACTCTACTAATTGCACTCTTCTAGTAGTTTTAGTGCCATGTGGTGTGTGCGTGTGCAGTCTCATTGCCGAGTGGCATGAAGGAAGCTAATGGTGCCCCTGCTGTAGCGGTTATAGTACACAGTGGTGCATGTTGAGGTTATTGGAGATCAGCTGTCATGTCGATGCTGTTCCAGTAATGCGTGATATATATGTTTTATGTGCCTGTGTAGGGCTTATGAATACCCACATAAGGGAAATAATATATCTATATTTTATTTTATTTTCCCTTTCATACCAACTGGAGGAACGCTGGTTTGAAAGGTATGCTAAAGAGGCCATCTTTGTTTGGCATGCATTTGTGTTGTTTATACGGGTGGGTATGCTCCAGTTAGCTCAGAGTGAAGATGTCACCTTTTTGAGTGACACACCATCTCTGAATAAACTTCTGATCCAGTTGAACCAATTCACCTTTTTGTGATTTCCTTAGCTGGATTACTGACCTGCATAAGGGCAGGTTTAGATGTCCTTGAGCAAGACACTGAACCCCAATTGCTCCCATGGTGTCATATGATGGCTACTTGATGCTCCTATGTAATAGGATGGGTCAAATGCAGGGAACTGCAAATTTCCCCATCTCGAATTAATAAGGGAAATTTTCTTTTTCTTCTTTTCTTTTCTTTAAGAGCTCACAAAATAAGTAAATCTAATTATCAGCACACTTCACTTTATCCCTCAAGACCAGCTTCCCAGCTTTTATCATGACTGTCACGCCACACGAAACCTTGACATTCATTGTGTCTGCTGGACCTTACCACAACAGGGAGGTGATGGTCCAGTGCAGCACATATCTATTGTAGTACCAACACAATTGTGTGCCTGTCCCACACACAGCATTAGACACCACTCCAGAAGAGGGTATGTGAAAGCTGAACAGATTGAGGTGTTGAGGTTTGTGCGTTTGTATGCGCTGACGGTGTTGGTCAATGCAGGAGAATTAGCTTTGTTTAAAAGTCATTTCCATTGTTCTGGAATAAATAAAATGTGGTTTGATGTCTGCATTCATTTGATGGGGATTGAGGAGGAAAGTATATTAGCAACATGCAGATTGTAGAGCTGACACAATTTAACTTTATTTACATTTACTTTGTTATCTGGAGAGAATATCCACAGGGTTAGTGGTTGTGTCAGGAAGGGTATCTGATGTAATTTTTTTCCATATCAGTATGCAGATTGACTAGACTATATCGGATCGGTTGAGGCTTCCATACATGGTACTGATAGGAAAATATGAAATCTGCTGTTGCGACCCCTGAAAAACAGGGAACAGGCTAAAAGAAGAAGAAGAAAAAGAAGACTGTCATATGGATAATTCTGCTATTCAATCACTATAAATTCCTACAGTGAAAATTCATGAATGTCATGCCATGTAAACCTGGGGACCAGGTCCTCAGGAATCTAATGGATTCCTCCAATTGATTTTGGTGCTAACAATTTGATATACTTATATTATGGTGTAACAGAGGAAGATGGAGAGGACATAAAGAGATGGAAATGGATGATCTGCTGTGGCAACACCTAATGAGAGGAGTCAAAGATGGGGTAAGATATGCGCTTTCAAAAGTGGTATGATTGGGTGAATGGGAATTGAGGAGGATTTTGGCATCCTGTAATTCCAAATTCATACGGTAAAAACAACCATGAAATCCATGAAATGGGATACATGGGGACTGGGTGTTGAAGAATCTAGTGGAGTTTGCTGATAAAAAAGATGTTATAATTACTTCATGGGCATTTAAAATAAAGTTTAAAAAGCAAACCCAATCTATTCCCAAAAGCAACCAGGACTCAGTTCATGCAGTTTTTAAAATGAGGCTTGTGAAATGGCAGGTTTACACCTCGTTATAATTTCAGGCTGTTTGCTTTTCCTCCGAAACTGCACAAACTCTTCCTCAGACCGTCTGGTCGGGTGTTTGCATGTCAGTTGAAGCTTTACTGAGAAAATCATGGAATCTTCCAGTAACAATTACTTTTTCAACTCTGGAAATATTGCAGTTTCTAAAGAAAGTGGAATGTTAACTCTCATTAAATATAAACATCCGATTAAGAAGTATTTACCCAGATCTATGAAGGTCCCCTTAACTGGTTATTCTTTACATTTTATTTTGTCTCTGGTTTGGTTGACAACATAACATGGAATAACAACACCAGACCAGAATACATCGGAATTTGACCTTGTCTGTTGGAGATACCACCACTAATTAATTTTTTTTTACCCACTTTCTTTGTTTACTGGCTAATTTATTGATGTGAATAAACAGATAGAAAAGACTGGAGGCATGGATGCTACTTGCATCTCATAATCAGGAACAACAAACAGGCAAAATAATCAGAGTGTTAAAGGAGGTCAAAATGAGAGGAGGTTGTACCCAAACAAGAGAATCTAGAAGGATGGAAGGGGTGGCACGCAGTGAGGAGATTTTAATTACAAATCATATTTTGCTGTAAATGCTAAGTCCTAATCTCTTTAAATTACTTTGGGAATATGAATTCTGAATCTATCCATGCATACCAGATATGTTGAGGTCAGCTCTGAAATCGGCAGTGAGTAATACCAGTGATTGATAACCACTATAGTGATAATAACTGGTGTATTGGTGATATTTGGAAATTAAAAACTGTTATATTGATACTTACTGGTAACACTAAATGATAAATACTGGAATATGTCTAGTTTAACCCAGTGTTTTTCTTATTCCTATTTTTCCTATTAAATGTATAGTGTTGACCTATCATCGAAACTGGAAATGATTTGCTCACAAAAATGGACTCTGATTGTCTTGACAACAGCGGGCAGGTTATTTCACAAGAACAGGGCCTGATAGGAAAAGATCCTGCCCCCAGCTAAGTTCATTTTACCTTGTGCCCACAGAGGGGCCTTGTATTTTGAGAGTGAAGTGCCAAGTAACCAGATTAGATGGGTATGTTGGGGCAAGCCCGTTTAGGATTTTAGAAGTCAGCCGAAGCACCTTGAAGTCTGATCTAACATGGACAGGAAAACAATGAAGGGAGGCAAGAAATGGTGTAAGATCTAGCTTTAGTTAAGATTCTGGCTGTAGAATTTTGAACCATCTGAAAGTTTTTAGTGCTTTCATGTGCTAGACCTCACCAGAACGGTGAGGATGCAAGGAGTAGAGGTGAGGAAGGTGGAGGAGTTTAAATACATGGGTCAACTATTAAACAACAGTGTGCAGAAGAGGTGAAGAAAAGAGTCCAGGCAGGGTGGAATGGGTGGATAGTGGTGTCTGGGATGATTCTTGACAGAAGGCTACCAACAAGAATGAGGGAAACTTTACCAGATGGTAATGAGGTCAGCTATGTTGTATGGTTTGGAGACAAACTATACAACTACTACTACAAAAAGACAGGTGGTGGAGCTGGAGGTGGCAGAGATGAAGAAGCTGAGATTTTCATTTGGAGTGATAAAGATGAACAGGATTAGGAACAAGTTCATTAGAGGGACAACTCAGGTTAGATGGTTCGGAGAAAAAGCAAAGAGGCAAGATTGAGATGGTTTGGACATGTGGGGAGGAGAGCTGCTGGGTATTTTTGGAGAAGGATGCTGAATATGGAGCTGCCAGGCAAGAGGAAGACCAGGGTGCTGGTGTGACAGAAGAAGATGCAGAGGATTGGAAGAGATGGAGATTGATGATCTGTTGTGGTGACCCCTAATGGAAGCAGCCAAATGTAACAGTAGTAGTAGTAGTAGTAGTAGCAGCAGCAGCAGCAGCAGTAGCAGTAGCAGCAGCAGCATGTGGTAGACCTTAAACCAGAACATTGCAGTAATCAAGTCTGGATGCAACAAATATGTATTGGAGTCTCCGTTTCAACCATAGATAGGGAAGACCAAATTTGAGCTATGCTACGCAAGTAAAAATATTTCTCCTTTAACATTGTAAATAATGATGGCAAAGTCAAATTGATCAAACCGATATTTGGACATTAGCTTATTTAATTTGCTTCTTGTACTTTTCTAAATATCACATAATGAAATCTACCTAATTTTTCATCCATCATTCTCTTTTGATTAGTAACGAGATGTCACCCATTGTACATGATTTTACCAGCACTTAATGGCAAAATAATTGCTGCGATTCTTTATAAAAAAGGTGAAATCCAAAGTATATGGCTAGTGCTGTTAGACAACCCACCAGGTTGTCATTTTGATGCTTGTCTATAGATGCTTTCACGGTGTTTTGCAGAAATATACTCGAAGACTATAATCCTTCAGGAGTCCCAACAGCAGAATAGTAAGAGTTGATTCAGTGATTGGTGAGATCACTCTAGTGAGATACTCTGTTTTAGTATAACTGAGTAAATCTACATTCTAGGGTCATGCGGGTAATTGAGAGCAAGCCAAATGAGAATGCTTGCATATAATTTCACAGCTGCAGGGTTTTTATTTACACATTTGTATTTACAAGTAGAGCCATTTTTTTTCCTCTGGCCTCATGCTGTCTAAAGGTAAACAAAATGAAACTTAAAACAATGTTCACTGGGTTAATAATTATTGCTGCAGAATTGCTCTGACGCTATCTCGCAAGAAGGAGCGTGTTTATTTGATGTCTGCCAAAAGAGAATGGAAATGCTTCTGGCATTTGCTGGTCTGTGTGGAACAAGCCGTGTCTCAGATACTGGAATTTTGCTGCTTTAACATATCATTAGCACAACAGGTGACCGTATAATTGCTCTATCTAGCCAATGGGGGAGTAAAATAACATAAATCCACAAAGGATTCAATTGTTTTACCACCTCAAATGGCAGAGGTTATATGTGTGTTTGTGTCTGTGTTTGTAGGTTGTTTGAGGTATTAGTGCATCTGTGGGCATGAAGACTATTTGAAATACATTTATTGTGCTCACAGAAAGTTGAATCGGTCCATCTGGATGCAACATTTATTGAGAGAAACGTTTCATCACTCATCTAAATGGCTTCTTCAGTCTCAACTTGCTGCAGGCATCCCACCCCTATAAACAGCATAGTGAAGTAACAACCGAAACCAATGATCGGTTTCATACATCAGTCACGCTGCCTAAGTACAAAACCAGTGCTGATTCTATATGTGGTGGGAGTTTTGGTTACAGTTCAGACAAGTATTTTCCAAACATCACGTCTCAGTTGCTTTCAAACCTCAAAACACACTGGACCAGAAATTGGCCCACACCAAGGATTGGGACCCTCAGCACTGAGCAATAAGTGACAGTACTTGGCGTGTATTGTACATAAATTGGGGAAGCCAAACAGACGCTGGCCAAGAGGATGGCACAACATAGAAGACCTAACTTTTTGGGGCTCTGCGGTTTACATTCATCTACAGGCCAGTGGTCATTCTTTCAAGGAAGTAGATGTGCACATACTTGATAGGTTAAATCACAAAAAGAGGTGAATCTGTTCAACTGGATCAGAAGTTTATTTATAGTTTATTTATGGTTGAACAGATTCACCTCTTTTTGTGATTTCCCTACCTGGATTATTGAGCATGCATCAAGACACTTGATAGGGAGGAACGCTGGATGAATGGGGAGTCAAAGAGGGCATCTATTGAAGAGGGAATCACCATCCCTGAGAGGGTGGCACTAAGAGTAAATCTGTCAACATCTTACAATGCTGTGATTGCCACCATTCCCCAATTCTCTGTGAATAGTGCTCATTACCATTGAAAATCCAGTCAATAGCCACTCTGCATATGAAGCCATTGTTGGTTTTGGTCATCACTTAACAGTATTGCTTGTCGGAAAAGGAAAGGAAAGCCACTTTATTGGGTCATTATATTCATACAATGAAATTCATCCTCGGCATCTAATCCTTCTTATTGCATAGGAGCAGCAGGCAGCTAAAGCGGCCAGAAAGTAGTTAGGGGTTCATTGTCTTGATTTAGGACACAGCAACACACTTTCTGAAGGAGCTGGGGTTTGACCCAGCAGTCTTTCTATTACTGCCACACTGCCACTTTAGTGCAAATACCTGCAATCATTTGAGACCGAAGAGTCTCCCTTTATGAGGGACGAAACATTTTCTCAATAAAAATGGTGTTTGGATGAACTTATTCAACTTCCTGTGATTCCCTAACCTGGGTTATTGAGAATGCATCACTACACATATTTGGTATTACAGTTTTTTGTTTTCAACATGCAGTGGTTGCATGTTGACAAGTGTGAACTGGGGCAGGAAGCTTGTCTTTTTTTCAACCACTTATCAAACCAATCAGCAAATGCAGCTGTGTGATGTGGTCAGATTGAGGTCCCATCTCATTCAACTCCTCTTATTACTTTTAGTTGTCAGGCAACTAATGAAGGATTTGTGTAAGCAATGATCTGTTATCATAACCTCTATTATTGGTTGTGTTTATGACCTTGATGGTATGTAGGACTGATAGCAGGATTCAAGTATTCAAGTTATGTATGTTTTTAGAAGCCATACATCATGGAAACGGCTTTTTGTAAATTTTCTTGCTATTGTATTGAGTGTGGTGCTGTCACGTCCAGGAAATAACACTTGCATTTACATTTATATTCAGGGTATTGAGTTAATATCCAGATGTTGCAGAGAACGATAAAAGTAATCCTTTCTAAAATAATGATCTGCATGGTTTTATTGATACATAACATATCATCTTATTTGAATAACTGTAAAATAGAGGATTACAGGAGGGGGTTATTTGTTTGAAACTGTTGAACCCAAGATAACCTTGTATGAGACTGATTTTCAGTCTGGAAACCATGGGAACATATAACCTCCTCAAAATGATAAATCATTGGGGATTAAATGCAAGATAGTGTTTGCACAGGGCTGAAGCAAACCTTGATCGGGCTTACTCGGTGAAATGAAATCACAGTGGTATTGTATGCAAATGGACATGTTTAGCACCTGTGTTTTACCTACTTGGGTAAAGAGGTGATCTTTATATGTCGATTTAGCTCAAAATCTCCATCACCGACTGTGAGAAATTGAGTTTGTTATTGATTAACCATTTGGTCAAAAATAGTTATAGATCAAGAGTTGTTTAAATGTTACTCTGTGACCTTTTTCAACTGTTCCGCTGAGATACATAATCACTCACTATTACCTTAATAGGCTTGATGGGATTGATTTGGAGAAGTGGCGATTCAAACGAGTTGCTGGTCTGTGAAAATGCAGTCTTTTAGATTTTCAAAGATAACGCGAGCGTGATAGGAGAGAGAGGGAGAGAGGTCCATTTTACGTGTCTCAATTAGTCCCTACCTTGTAGGCTGGACATGGACTTAGATGGAGTTTGAGAGATTAAGGTCAGACGCCCTTCTCAATGCCCTGCAGTGGGTTCAAGCCCGCTGCCTTTGGTTTGTCAGTTTCCAAAGCTCGCACTCTACCACTGAGACACTGCGGCCCCGTCCAAGTATGATAGATGAAGAAGCTTTATTTATTCGTCATTGCATATAAGTATAATCAAATCTGTTCTCTGTATTGAACCCATGTTATTGTATAGGAGCAGTGAGCAGCTGCAGCATCCAGGGAGCAGTTAGGGATTCAGAATCTTGGTCAAGGACACTTTGAGATACCTTCAGCAGGGGCCAGGGATCAAACCGACAGTCCTTAGATCACTAGATGACTGCCCTACCTCCTAAGCTATGCCACCCAAATTAGTGGGATACAGAAGGATGAATCGGTCACAAAATGATCCTGTTTTTCTCCCTGTTTATTTTTTATTTTTAAGGGAATTATTCTACATCCGATGTCATGATCTAAGGACAGGATGTTGTGTTGATGTAAAGTCCAGTAAGGGGAATTGTTAAATTGTGATAATGGGCTATAGTAATAAAACCGACTTGACTTGACTTAACACCAAGCAGCAAGCTAAGCACTACTGAGAAGTCATTATCATAGACTCTAATACCATGGACCACAGAATTTTAATAGGTTACAGCCATAGACCCCACAAAATAGAAGAGGACGAAGGGCAAGTGAGATGAGATCCAAAATAGAGGCTTGATGGAAAGCAGAGCTCTGCTGGTTTGACAATGCAGCATTCTGGCACATGTTGTTGGTATGCTAGTGTTTGCAGAAGGAGATTGTTAATGAGGTTCTCTCAAAAATGATAAAAATAAACTCAGGATTCCTTTTATTTGCTGTAGAAAATGCAGGATATTCAGATTTCATTCCGTTAATCTTCATCTGATATTGACCCAGAGCGTACCAACAGATTGCAACCTTTTCCTACTGCAAATGTAAATGCCCACGTGGCAGTGTTAATAATGCATAGGTGTGGCGGCAGAAAACTTGTGTTTACAAGAGCAATTATCAGCTCTGGATCTGTCTGTATCCCTGGAGGCTTTGCAGAGTTTCAAAAAAACTTCAAAAAGAACGGCACAGTCTGAAAATTGGAAGAAGGTACGCTAGGAGATACTGCGAAAGCTGTTTATTTACTTCTTCTGCAACTTTCATGATCTCATTCTGTGGCGTCAAACGTTGCACCATTTGCAGTTTCGATTCATGGTGCCGACATCAAGGTTCTGTTTTCCTTTTCTGTCTAAAGTTGCCAGCTGAACGTTTTAAAGGTTAGATTTGTAAGTGCTAAATTGTAATTTAGATGGCGTTATATAAACAACAAGCAAGAGCAAAACAATCTTAACTTTATGGTAGACATTGCAGTCCCAAGTGTATATCCAGAGACAACAATGATCCCCAAAAGAGCTGGTCCATATTGAAAGTCACTTGAAAATAAGAATCCTTGTCTAAATGAGACAATTCTGATTTCCAGAATATGCAGGTTAAATAAACTAAAATTATTATCTGTATTAATTGATGATAAATAATAATAATACATTTCCCTTATCAGTCCCATCAGGGGAAATTTGCATTTAACCCATCCTATTGTATAAGAACAGTGAGCAGAGGACAATGTGGCACACAGGGAGCACTTAGGGGTTCAGTGGCTTACTCAAGGACACCTCGACACACTCTATGCAGGACCGGGGATCAAACCTGCAACCTTCCGATCGCCAGACAACCACTCTGCCCACTGAGCTATACCCCCTCCCCCTTGATATACATATATTTAACATTTTACATATATACTGTGTATTCACTTTGTACATGCATACATATGCATCACACCATCCAAGTCCATGTCCACCTCCACAATTAATTAATCAAATATATGCATATATAGAGCAGTAGAGCATTGCATCTAGCAATTGGAAGGGCACTGGTTCAATCCCTGGCTCCCGCAGAAAGCATGGTGAGGTGTGTTTGTCCAAGACTGAACCCCTAACTGCTCCTTGGGTGCGGCAGCTGCCCAATACTCATATATAAATGGATGGTTTAAATGCTGAGGAAAAATGTCATCGTAGGAATACAAATACAAACAAAGTGGCTTTCCTATATATACTTATTTTGTAGGACACACACTTCATGAACCGATGAGCCAGATGTTACAGGTTTGAACCCATCGTCAGGAAGGGCATCCTATCGTAATCAGCTATGCCCATCTATGTCCCTGTCCACTACGAGGACTAAACGTGACATGTAAAAATGTACCTTACTTTACATATGTATGCATGCATCCGTGTGTGTGTGTGTGTGTGTGTGTCCATCCATTGTCAACCGCTTATCCGAAATCGGGTCTCGGGGAAACTGGAGCGTATCTCCGTTCTCATTGGGCGAGAGGCGAGGTACACCCTGTATAAATCGCCAGTCTATCACAGGGCAGAGCAGTTAGGGAAACTGTGAAACTGAGGCCATTTACGTGAAGAGGGAACGACCGTCTTTGAATAGGGGAGGTGGCCTGAGAGTACATCTATCGGCGTCTTACAATGCCGTGATCGCAAACATTCCCCAATCCTCTGTGAATGGTGCCCATTGTCGCTGAATGTGCAGTTGATCACCCAACTTGCATGTGAAACCAACCTATTGTTGTGTGGCATCAAGGTACTGTTCATAAGGAGGGGGATGTTTGCCTTCAGCTCAGACTGAAGAAGTCACCTGGTGAGTGACGAAACATTTCTGATC
>OMLC01066908.1:0-14860 GCA_900302585.1 Regalecus glesne | reverse complement strand
GGTGGATAGGGTTAGAGTTTAACATGGCTCTTGAAAGTCTTCTACTAATGCCATCTCATTTACATGCTACGTATCTCCAAAGCCCCGGTACCATGCCCAACACCAATATCAAGATCCACAACTATGCAGAACTAATCCTCATGTGGCTACTTTTAGCTAAACATGGAAACTTCCGTCAAAAGGAGAACCAGTCGAGTTTTTTTTAGTCTTTTACTCATGCTGTCTCTCTTCCTCTCTCTTTCCGTTTCCTCCTCTTCCTCATCTGTCATTCAGCCTGTCTCGCTCTCTACAGGTAACAACACATCTGAAACTACAGGACAGAACAGTTCAGATAGAATCAGAATAGAAGTCCCTCTATAGGGACAGTGCGTATTTATGAACTTTTAGAACGTGAACATGTCCGATTCAGCTTCCAAGGCTAGTTCTCATCGGTTGTCCCAGGCAGTTTGGGGTCAATGTCTATCTCGAGGACACTTCAAGAGACTTTCTGAAGGAACCAGGGATCGATCTATCGATCTCTGATTACCGGCTGAGCGTCCTACCTCCTGAGCTCTGCCGCCCTGAATGATCTTTATCCGGAGTATTTATAGGAGTGATTCACTTTATTTGGAACATGTGTTCATGTTTGTATTTGTGCTTTTTGTGTGTGTGCGCGCGCATGCATGTGTGCCTCTGCATACACGCCTTGCAGTGAGGAGTGAAGAAATTGAAGCAATGCGGGGCTGAGATATGGGCTGCAGCTTGGGATTGATAACATCTCACTGGTATTCCAAACATCATTCCTCATGGAAGCAATCTCTCTCCCGCTGCTAGCTTTCTTTGCAAAAGGCAGCATCGAAAGGCTTTCAAATGTAGGCATTTGTCTTGATGCGAGTGCTCCTTTCATACACTGGCGATGTCCTGAATGCACCCCTTACTTTCTCAGCCACAGGAAGTTATCTGAAGGGGCCGTCCCTGTCCACAAGGCCAAATACAGACACACAGTCAGGGAGATGTTGATGTGTGTTCTGCTATTCTACTTCTCCTTATACAGAGTGGCCGAGTAGCTTCATTAGTAGGTTTATTGGCCGTGTGTCATTAGCAGCCGCTGGAACAGGTCTAAGCAGATTTGGTGACTAATTAAAGACTCCTCTGACTCTCGGAGATGGTTGCATGTTAATCCGCTTGTTCTCTTAAAGGAATGCTCGTGTTTTTACAAGTCAGCACTTTGATCAACTTGGCATCATGCGGATCCTGAATGTTCGTCTGTGCACGGCTGTGTTCCAGCCCACATAGTGGTGGCTGCTAAACAGCATTTTAACATACTGTCAGCAGCCCCTGGAGTTGATTTAACAAATGCTGGACGCACGGGCAGCACGCGGTGGCCCAGCGGTCATCACTGCCGCCTCACTACAAGAGGGTCCTGGGTTCGAATCCCACCCCGGGCCCTCTCTGTGTGGAGTTTGCATGTTCTCCCTGTGTCTGTGTGGGTTTCCTCCTGGTGCTCCGGTCTCTCCCCCCACCACCACCATCATAAAGACATGCATGTCAGGGTTAATACTCTGGCCTGTGCCCCTGAGCAAGGCAGTGGGAATAAGAACTGGAGTTGGTTCCTGCATGCTGCAGCCGCTCACTGCTCCTATACAATAGGACGGGCCAGATGCAGAGGACACATTCACCGTACGTGTGTACATATGTTGTTATTCTTCTTCAAGCAAGAGCAACGGGGGAGGGTCACGATTGGGGAAAATCCATCGGTTTAGGTTTACAAGTCAATGGCATCATTATATTCAAGAAACATTTGGATATTAAACACACAGCACATATTTTCCTCACATGCACAAATAGAAAAAAATGTCACCACTGACCAATATCCCTGAATCAGTGGGAGTTCTGGGCTGGTTTCCACATATCACACGCAGGGGCCTCGGAGAATGTGAGTCATCAGTCGCCATAAAGCCATGCTTTAGACACGACCTGTCCTATTTCCTTTTAAAGGAAGCCTTCGTGTGTTGTTGTTTTTTTTTTTGCCTACTCGGCCTCTCCGCTGTCTCTGCGTTGCTGTCGTCATTAGAGCTTTTATCTCCCCTGCCTCTTCTGAAGAAACTCTCAAGCGTCATTTGTTTTGTACTTACGGTAGCTAGCCAGTTGCAACACACTCATAGGGAGCAGGTAAGTGGGTGATGACCGACTGATGACCCCGTGTGCGTTGCAGTACTCGAGTTCAACATCAGCATCCTCCTCCTGTTGTGAGCGCGACAAAAAGGGGTGAGGAAAGGTGCAGGGTAGAAAGGCCACGCCAAGTTCAGTGTGATAGCCGCACAAAGAGCCTTTAATGTTATATGATTATTGTTCAGGTCTTTTATTTTTTGTGGGTGAATCATACCATTTCCTCGTGACCCGGCGGCAAACGCTCCGGAGCCTAGTGCTGGTCCGCGGCCCGGTGGTTGGGGAACGCTGCTCTAAACTACCCTACTGTGGCTGCCAGGATAGAGGGATTAGTGTTATAGGCCTCTACCTCCATCTCCCTGTCTCTAAGCTGTAGTCCCTGGGGTCAGGGGAAGACTCGGAGAAACCTTTGTCTGAGGATGAGTTTTTTTTTCCTCCCCCTGTGGAGTGGCAAACAAACCAAGTCTGTCAGCTGTAAGACAAAGATCCAAGTGGGAGTTTTTTTTGTTTTGTTTTTTAACCAGTTAATATTGGATTTCTCCTCCTTTCAAAAGTTGTCATGGTGCTGGCTGCTTAAAATGCTTTTTATCTCTAGGCAGTATGTGACGTGAAACAGACATGTGAAGGTGGATAATAGTCCCTTATTATTTAATTTGATTGCTCTTGCGTGACTCAGACTTTTTTTTTGGCACATAATACAGCCCATTCACTGTGAGGGGAGGTTTTAGGGGGAGCGTGATGTCCGAGTTATCAGTAAGTAATCAAACGGCGCTCTTTAAGCGTTAGTCAACAATATTTCTCAATAACCGTTGCGTTCTCTTCCTTTTCTCCTCTTCCCTCTCAGGTCCCTGTTAGGTTGGATGAGATGATATCCCTATGTAGTGGTCGTCATGGCAACTTGTGACTCACCCCCTATGGTGTCCTCACGGCAGCCGGAACATGGTGGCCAGAAGTTGGACGCTGCTGCTGAGGACAACTCTGTCGTCGCCATGGAGACCAGTGTCGCCCAAAGCAACAATACCAACAACAACCGATTGTCGCCTGTCATCACCATAGCTGGAGAGCCAGAACACGGCCTCGGAGAGTCCGCTGTGAGCCCGCTGAGGACCACTGCTACCCCCACCACTGTTAGTGTTAGTACAACCACCGGCCCTGTGACCGAGCAGAGCCGGAGAGAAAGCTTTACTACCGGGAACAACGGGAGTGTTACCGGGACTTTACCAGGAGCAGGAGGAGGTGCAGCTTTGGGTTCGGACTGTTCTGCCCCAGCCACCTCTCCGGTGGCGCCTGTGAAGGAGATTCCCTGCAACGAATGTTCCAGCTCCTTCTCTAGTTTACAGAAATACATGGAGCACCACTGCCCCAACACCCGCCTGCCTAACGCAGGGAGTCATGAAGAGGAGGAGGAGGAGGAGGAGATTGACGGGGTGGTAGGGGAGGAGAGTGAAGGAGAGGGGGACCACGAGGGCGGCCCTGCGATGATGGGGGAAATGAACAGCGAGATGGAGCTGGAGGAGGAGAGCGATGTGGAGAACCTGTGCGGGGAGATTGTCTACCAGCCCGATGGCTCTGCCTTCATCCTGGAGGACTCCAAAGAGCAGTGTGGCAGCCAGGGGGAGATCTCTGCAGCTCTCCGAGTCAGGGGATTGCTGTCCCCCCAAACCTTCCCCCACACCCAGGTCAGCAGCGGCCAAAGCGGCCTGAGTTCTGCGGGGGAGCAGTCAGAGCAGCCTGCTGCACCCATGTCCTTCTACCCCCAGATCATCAACACCTTCCATATCGCCTCATCCCTGGGGGGCAAATCCCTGGTTGTCGACCACCCCTCCTTCCCAAATACCTCAGCTGGAGGGCTGGTCGGCGCCGGTCCTGTGTTGCACAGTTTCCGTGTCTACGACCTCCGCCACAAGGGTGACAAAGACTATCTGACGGCGGATGGCGCAGCCAAAAACTCCTGTGTGTCCAAAGATGTCCCCAACAATGTGGACTTGTCCAAGTTTGAGGGCTGTGTGGCCGATGGGCGACGGAAGCCTGTGCTGATGTGTTTCCTGTGCAAGCTGTCATTTGGCTACAGCCGCTCCTTCGTGACACATGCCGTCCATGACCACCGCATGACCCTGAACGAGCAGGAGCAGAAGCTGCTTAGCAACAAGCACGTCTCCGCCATCATCCAGGGCATCGGCAAGGACAAAGAACCTCTTATAAGCTTTCTGGAACCAAAAACACCCCCAAACTCTGTGCTACCCCACTTTCCCACACCTGCCAACTTTCTCGGGCCTGACCCGGGGCTCCGAGGATTGTGGAACACGTTCCACAATAGTGGGGAGAATGCTGATCCTCTCCATGCAGGCTTTGCCTTCTTGAAGGGCAGCGCCAGCAGCTCCTCCAAAGACCAAAACCCCAGAACCCAATCCATGCCAAAGGCCGAGACCAACCCAAACCTCGGGGGAGGGGCTGGCGCCCGCAGAACCCCCGAGGGGAGTTCTGCTGCCGCCGCTGCTATCAGCAACCTGGAGGGCCGGGACTCTGATAGTGACTGCAAGGGCCACACTCGGGACACGCGCACTTTGTGTCCCAACGGGCCCAACCTGAGCCAGTACCCGCCGATCAAGCGGGAGCCCAGTGCAGTAGGAGAAGAGAGCCCGGACCAGGATGATGATGCTTACTCCAATGGAGGAGGAGCAGAAATGGAAGCAGATGAGGAGGAGGAGCAGACCATTAACATGGTGATGACAGGTAAACGGGCCAACAGCACCAGTAGCAAAGATTTCCCTCTCTTAAACCAAAGCATTTCCCCCCTGTCCAACAGTGTGCTGAAGCACAACAGTGACAGCAAAGGCCCTGCATCCTCCTCCTCTTCCTCTCTGGCTGTGTGTGAGGAGCTTGAGATGGACAAGAGTAGCTTGTCTGCTGCCTTGGCTGCAGCCAGAGACCGGGAGAGCAGCAATGACTCCACCAGCGAAGCCCTGGCGAGCCGGGATGGATCCTCGCCCTTCTCCCACCCCCTTGACATGATGATCATGCGCAGAGATGACGAGAGTCCGGGGCCACTTCACCAACATGCGGGAAATCCCGGGACCCCTGGAACCCCCGGGACACCCGGTACCCCAGGTCCTGGTGAGGGGTCCCCAGGCAGTGGGGTGGAGTGCCCCAAATGTGACACGGTCCTGGGGTCATCGCGGTCTCTGGGTGGTCATATGACTATGATGCACTCACGAAACTCATGCAAAACGCTGAAATGCCCCAAGTGTAACTGGCACTACAAGTACCAGCAGACACTGGATGCCCACATGAAGGAGAAGCACCCGGAGTCTGGCGGGTCGTGCGTGTACTGCCGTACTGGCCAGCCTCACCCGCGTTTAGCCAGAGGCGAGAGCTACACCTGTGGATACAAGCCCTTTCGCTGTGAGGTCTGTCTATCTAATTCTCCATCTCTGTTCCAAATATGTTCTTCTCACCGCACTCTCCTTTTTATTTCAGTCCCTCCCCCCCACACTTTGAAAGCATGAAAATAAGCCAAGATTATTAGTTTTCACTCATTTAGTAGTAAATATTTCAGTTTCAGGGTTTACTGAAAATATTCATTTAAATTGTGGATTATTTTCAATGTTTTCCTAATGCCACTCCGAGTAATAATAATAATAATAATAATAATAATCTAATGGCCTTTTCTCAGATAAGATCCTTTTATAGGTATTTTTGTTAAAAACGGCACCCTCTACGATTTGCTCTCCAGGTATGCAACTACTCCACCACCACCAAGGGCAACCTGAGCATCCACATGCAGTCAGACAAGCATCTTAACAACGTGCAGACACTCCAGAATGGTGGCAGTGAGGCTCA
Organism: Regalecus glesne; assembly: GCA_900302585.1. Classification (NCBI taxonomy): domain Eukaryota; kingdom Metazoa; phylum Chordata; class Actinopteri; order Lampriformes; family Regalecidae; genus Regalecus; species Regalecus glesne. The sequence goes on along the minus strand of OMLC01066908.1, from coordinate 8,872 downwards.
GTACAACCACAACCACAACCACAACCATGCCAATCCAGTGCCAAGCGCCAGTCTGGGTGGTGGCTGTGGTGCGCCTTCACCATCTAAGCCCAAACAGAAGCCCACTTGGCGCTGTGAGGTAATGAACAGAAAAAGAGCATCATTGTAGCTCAGTGGTAGCAACAAACTGATTTTCTGATTACACGGTTGCCACAATGGGCCACTTATTTCCCTTTGCGTCACTGTGTCTTATTATTTTGAAACAGCATCTGATCTATGGTCATAATAAAGTGGCATCCGTGGCAAATTCTGATATGATTTCCGAGGCGCAATGTGAGAAAGGAATTTAAAGATCGAGTCCCTTAGTGCGAGATCGCCACTGCATTCGGTTTATTTCGGTTTTACGACGATCGATGCCGCAATCGCTCCCCTTTCTTTCAACGTCCATGTGATCTGCCTCTTGACTATACAATAGATTGGGAATAAACGGAGTCGGAGGGAAATTGCCTTGTTTAGAGGCATGATAATGTGACCAAGCTGGAATCGTCAAATGCTCTCGAAATATTCATCGGCGGCCACCTGTCTGCAGCGTTTCTTCTTTCTGACTACTCATCAATACTCCCTGCCTTGCTTGCCCCAGGTGTGTGACTACGAGACCAACGTGGCACGAAACCTACGGATCCACATGACCAGTGAGAAACACATGCACAACATGATGCTGCTGCAGCAGAATATGAAGCAGATCCAGCACAGCCTGCATCTCGGCCTCGCCCCGGCCGAAGCCGAGCTCTACCAATACTACCTGGCCCAGAACATGGGCCTGGCTGGTGTCAAGCTGGAGAACCCAGCGAACGCTGGCGCTCCGGACGCCCAGATGATGATCAACCCGTTCCAGTTGGACCCTGGAGCTGCGGCTGCACTTGGATCTGGCCTATGTGAGTGGTTTGAGGGATTTGAAGAGGTTATTTTCGGCTGGTTCTGTTTATTTGATGTTGTTGAATCATTGGGGTAAAAAAAGACGTCACATTAGGTGACAGGAATTGGTCAGAGCGTGCATAAACAAAGCGAAGGTTTATTTCCATACAGCCCCTTGGTGTGACAAATAGCCGAGCCGTTTTTTTTCCCGTCTTTTTAATTAATGTTGAGCATTGTATTTATTTTTCTGGCTTGTTTTTCTGTTTTCTCACTCTGCACTCGGTCATTTCACAATCTGTTGCATCTCATCTATGTCTGATACCGCCGTGGCATTGTTCATTTTCTTTATTTGTCCTCCCTTGTTCTCAGTTCTACTTGTCATTTCCTCCTTTTTTCTCCATTGCTCTCCTTTTAACTCGACCCCCCCCTCCTCCTCCAGTTCTCCTCTCTTATCTCTCCTCTCATATTGTCCCTCTGTCATTGTCTCCTCTCTCTGACCCTTCATACTGATTAAAAAATGATTATGAGACACCACATGAGAATTATTCTTAATCTTTCATTCGTAATTTTCTTAAGTCAGCTTAATCCCGCCCCTCCACACACACACACACACACACAAACACACACACACACACACACATGGACACACAACCACACCCGCACACCTTCGCTCAACCTCGAGGGAACACGTGCACACACACACACACACACAGCAACACACATGTGCATGCTCACACACATAAACCAGGACACACTCGAGCGTGCACACAGCAGGCAGCGGATTCCCGTAGGAGTGAGAGAGATTTAACAATGACCCTGTAGTGTTACACACCCACTCCCTCCTCCAGCGCTGGAGGTCACAGCCCAGCCGGCAGATGTACTCTCAGTGAATTACTCTGATAACACACTGCTCCCCATAGTGAGGCGCAGCTGTACATAGGTTTAGGTCTTTGCTGGCTCTACTTTCATGTATTCTCACTCTTACATGAGCACATGGACACTCTCTCCGTCTCTCTCTCTCTCTCTCTCTCTCTCTGTGTCTCTGTCTCTGTCTCTGTCTCTCTCTCTCTCTCTCTCTCTCTCTCCTTCCTGCTCATCCACTAATTGGCAGATTTATACTGTAACTAAAAGAAATGCAGGCAGGAGACATGCAATTGTTAAATTCTTTGCGCTGCAGTGGAATGCTAAGTCAACACTACTCGGAGAGGGAGACGCACTGTGCTTTGGTAATAAGCACCGAGGGGAAGACAGGCAGGGGATCAAATGTAAGAGTTAATTACACTTACATGAATGGCAGATCTGTGTTTTGTTCAGGAGTAGGTGGGTTGAAGAGAGAGAAACTGTGTGTGATGTATTGATGAACTTTTCAAGTGTCTCTGTCTCCCCCTCCCTCTCTCTCTCTCTCTCTCTCTCTCACACACACACACACACACACACACACACACACACAGAGAAAGAGAGAGAAGATTGTTGCCCTAAAACCACCGCCCCACCATTGATGAGGGTGGTAATTAAAGCTATCTGATGAGCGAGCTAGCGGTTGAAAAGGATGATTGTAATTGATCCTGATTCAATCCTATTAGGGTTTTTTTATAGGCAAGGCTTTGTAGGGAGCCCGAGTCCTCTGTGAGGCTTTATTTTATCAAATCCTTTTGTGTGAGGCAGGCATACATGGAGGACTCACTCTTCTCTCTCCGTGTAATTTCATCTAATAAGAAAGGATCCTTTTCTCTTTGTCTCTGTCCTTTATCCCGTCCTGTGTTCGGCAGCCTTCATTTTCCACTCTCTCTCTTTTTTTCGCGCTCTGTTTTTGGCACCGTGTCTCACCTGCAGTACCCACTGCTTGCCCTTCCTCTCGAACGTGTCATCCCTCTGTGCCTCCTTGTTTGTAATCCTCCTCATCACCTCATCTTTCAGACGCCTTTGTATCTCTGGCTATCTCTAACCTGCTCTCTCCCCATCTATCTCTTGGTCTCTCTCTGTAGTGAATAATGATCTGTCAGCGGAGCTGCGTCTGGCCAGCGGTCAGCTGATGACGGACGACCTATCGTTGCTCACCTCGGGCGGGATGGGGGGCATGTCCACATCGGACCCCTCCTCCCTCTCCTCACTGTCGCCGCCCATCAGCGACCCTTCGCTGCGCCTCTACCAGTGTGCCGTATGCAACCGCTACTCCACGGACAGCCTGGAGGCGCTTAACGCCCACGTCAACGCGGAGCGCTCCCTGCCGGAGGACGAGTGGCGCTGTGTGGTGGGCGACGTTTACCAGTGCAAGCTGTGCAGCTACAACACGCAGCTCAAAGCCAACTTTCAGCTGCATTGCAAGACAGACAAGCACATGCAGAAGCACCAGCTAGTGGCCCACATCAAGGAGGGAGGCAAGGCCAACCAGTGGAGGTTAAAATGCGTTGCCATTGGCAACCCAGTGCACCTGAAGTGCAATGCCTGCGACTACTACAGCAACAGCGTGGATAAGCTGCGGCTACACGCCACCAACCAGAGGCACGAGGCCGCCATCCGCCTCTACAAGGTATGGAAGCTGTTCTTCCTCGTTTACGCCTCGCAGAGACCGAACTTTTCCGAAATGTAACTTCCCTTCGCCCAAGTAGAATGTCTTATAGAGCATCCCCAGCTGATCGCCAGGTTCCGTGTCAAATACACACTACCCAGAATTCATAGGGGAGAGCGTCTTCTCTTCCTCTCACACTCCAGCACGCGGTGTCTATGTAATTTTGTAGCTCATGAATCGGGGTGTTGAGATGGTCACAGGGGGCGGTGTTGAAAGATCCAATACAGCTATTGAAGGAAAAAGGGGAAATTTTGGGGTGCACGAGAGTTGGTTGTTGTCGTTTTTTTGTTGTTTTTTTTTCAATCCGAGATTGACATTTTAATGGATCAAACATATAACCCAGCCCGCTGACAACGTGCACATAGATACTGTATCGATCCTAACCTTCTCTATGGTCTCAGCCTGAAAATACGTGCTGACGGATCACTCTGGTCAGCTGGCTTTAAATACAATACCACAGAGCTAAAACAAACAAGGAGTTTTCCCTTCCACAGTGATTTCCACTGACCTTTATGATCACGCATTTGCACATTTCTACATATATAGACATATCAGCAGCGACAGATATATCCCTCATATCCTCCATTAGTTTTCCCGTACATGGGCGAGCCGTGCTAGGAACACAGCTCCAGATAGCCTAAGTGGAGCATTATCCTGGCGGCCAGTGGTCACGGGGTTACCACTTCAGTCACCTATTAGTGGGATGAAGTCAAACAGGAGGAACTTACTGACCTTAGTAATTAACTTAACTTCACACTTTAAGCAATAAAAGCATCTGTAAGGGCTGTCTGACTTGGCTGATATCTGGCCTCTTCCTCCTTCTTAAGCCATGACAGCTTGAGCTTGTTTCCTCCCTATATATTCAAATGGACTTTCTTTGTCCAACAACTCCCTCAGCTTAATGGGATGCTGCCGCATTTCCAAGGCTTTAACCTACGGGATCAAGTGCATTAAATTAATGAGGATTTCTTTACTGCCATAAACAACATTTGGCAGGGTTAGGTGTGTGTGTGTGTGTGTGTGTGTGACTGTGTGTGTGTGTGTGTGTCTGCAGGTCTGCATTGCACTCCTTAAGGAGAGACACCAGCCTAAACGCTATGTAAACACAGATTCCAGCATACTCTCTATCTATGAAGCTGAGAACGTGCATCACTATTTTCCTGCTCTGCTGTCTGACCTCCCTTTTGCATCAGGCCACTTTAAAACAGTCACATCAGAGGCGAGTATTACTCACGTCTCCAGCCAAACGTTAGCTGATTTTTAAGCAAACCTTTGAAATGTCAAACAAATCAAAGTCTATCAGTGAGTCAGGTTAAGCGATTTAACAACATCCCTCTGTGCTGGATGACTGTTCAGAGAGAAAATCGAGGGTTGGCAAGAACAAGTCGCCATCGGATGAACCAAGAAAATCTGTTTCCATCCTTCTTAAAGGCATCCTCTCATTATTAACACCTCAACCTTTCCACCAATTATTCCCAATTTCGGAACGCCCAAGAAAATAGCTCGATGGAAATGTGGCTGTTTACGATCTATAGGAACAAGAGAGGCAGGACGGAGAGGGGATGATATACAACTAAGACCTTTTGTGACTATCTCACAATTTTGCGAGTAAACACAATTTACTCATGCACTTACAACTGCTGATTTATAGCAACTGTAGCAAGTGTTGACTGGGTCTCTTTCAAACGGTCTCACTTGACTTTGATTGGACTTTGAGACGTGGCGATTGAGGGCGGCACTAAACCCAGACAGGCTGTACTGGACAGAGGATGAGGAGCTGGTTTGGCCCACGGCGGGTTTTCCCCGGTTACATAAAGCATGTTAAAATGTATAAACGTCCTCACTGAGGAAAGTTGTTCCCTTTATATTAGGGATTTGTTTAGGAGCATTATGTAAAGCCTCTCAAGCGGTCCAGTGTCATTCTTGTGAAAACTGCGTCTGTCCGATTCTGTCGCGTAGGAAGGGATTTTTTTTTTTTCTTCCAATGTCTAATCTTCATCATCTTCGTCATGGCTGCTGTTGGCCCACAGTAGTGAAAGACTTGAGCACATATGCCCCTGCTTTGGGTGCAAGCATTATTCCTCTGCTAGGAAAGCTAGGACACAGTCATTCACATCTTTACAGCTAAACAGAGGTCCCCTATACACACTGTGAACCCCGTTGAACAATGTGTTTTATTTGTTCGGCGATCAGCGGTGAATAATGACAGGCACTCGCTAAAGCATTCACAACATGAAAAACTCTTGATTTGCCTTAGTGAATGCACAGAAAACACAGTGGAGGAGTTCAAGAAGTTCAAACGTGGGGGTGCGTAGAAGGAGTTTTGGTATAGACTGGATAAGGTCGCCATCAAGGCAAGGTCGAACGGCAGCCTCTGTTTTTATTTGGTTTTGCCGTGCAGACGAGGACAAAGATCGTAAAGCATTTGGGTAGTCACAGCGTGCAGCATTAAACCAGCGCTGTAACGGCAATTCTTCCTGTGCCGCGTGTAACGGCCAGCGTCCTCGTAAGTCATAACCTTCATGATCAGCTTGATTACACTAATCTGGTTCACTTAGCTGCCATCGGGGACCTTTGGCAGAGCACTCTGTCAGTGTGTGTGTGTGTGTGTGGGGGCATGTGTGTGTGTGTGGGGGCGTGCGTGCGTTTCACTGTTGCGAGGCACATTTGGGAGTTTCTCCAGTCGGTTATGCAAGGCAGTAGCTCGGGCTAAGCATTCGCTGTCAATTAAAAACGCAATAAAAAGTTGTTTATATCAGTCTCGGGTAAGGTCAAAAGGTCACTCAAACCTAGAAACCAATGAACTAGGCTTGTCTGAATGCATTTCCAACATTTTGTGGCCTTTTTCACCATTATATGATAGGATAGTGGAGTGAGAGACAGGAAAGAGAGAGAGAGAGAGAGGATGGCATGTCGGATTCAAACCCGGGCCACTGTGGTAAGGGTCTGCCAGGTGAGCCACCGGGGTGCCCCGATGCGTTCCCGGCTCTACTTCTCCCAGGTCTGATCGCCAAGGCTAAACCAATGGGGTCGTCCTATAAGAAGCACACCAACCCCACTGCCTAACCGATCAACCTAGGGAATGCAGAAGAGTGGGCGATTTGGCCGAGGAGAGAAAAGGTCATCCCAATGCCCCTTCTGTGCACCCATCCACCCCTCTACCTCATCTACTCACCCACCTACCCCACAGCCCTCAACAAATCTGTTCCACAGATGACGCTTTTAATGCTTCTGGCAGCCATCCCGCTATTTTACCCTCGGACATGTGGTAGTAAAGCGAAGGCTGGGGGCGGGCGGAATTCACCCAGCAAAGGCTGAGAAGTGGGAAAGTAGGGGTAGAAAAAAAAATCATTTCTTTATTTGACCAGAAAAGCACCTCTCCTTTTATGTATTGGTGGAGGTGAAAAGCACATGGGGATGGAGGTAGCTTGGCTGGACACACAAAAGGGCCGAGTGTTGACGACTTCACCATCTGGATTTTTTTTGGAAACACAGAATATCTTTATGGCACGGGAAACCATTTGAAGATACAAACAAAAAGCATATTCAGGAAATTTTACGGCTTCTTTGTAGCGGCTGTGCAGTAGTTCTGAGGGGAATTGAGAATTCAAAGCTTTTTTTTTTTTCCAGTTTCTTTCCCGTACTTTAAAAGGACAAGGGGGAAATGACATTAGCAGCACATGGACCCTCGCCGTCCTGTGGCAGAAAATGGCAGAGACGCAGCAGGTGGCAGGGAAGTCGCAGACCTTATATGGAGAAGGTGGAGGTCACTGCCTCACTTGTCATTGGTTGAGGAAAAATTCACGTAAATCTGATTAATCTCAGCTTGTTAATAGATTGTGATGGACATTACATATGCCTCTGTAATTCATATTCTGATGCTGATGCCTGATGGGTGGGTGGTCCGGTGGTCCGCACTGTTGCCTCACACCAAGAAGGTCTTGGGTTTGAGTCCCGGTCCTCTCTGTGTGGACTTTATGTGTTTTCCCTTGTGTCTGTGTGGGTTTCCTTCAGGTGCGCTGGTTTCCTCCCACTATCAAAAAAAAAAAATACATGCAGGGACTGCAGATGTGTATTAGCTTGAAGCTATAATTTGGTGCCGGCGCATCGGACGGTGACAATGTAAAAATCTACACGTGGTCCCTTAAAACCACAGACTTTAAAAATGTGGTGCAAATATTAGATGGATTCAAGCTGTCGCTCAGTGGCTGGTAACCAGCGTGTGTTTCGGGGACCGACACGCCATATGTTGTAGGTTTGAACCCACCACAGGGCATTAGGAAGGACCTTAATCCCCCCTCAAATTCCATGGAAGTCCGTCTCCGCCCCCACAACGTGGTGACTAATCATGACAAGTAAAAATGGAACTTTCATGTGGCAATGATTAAGAATTACTTTGTTTTTCTTAATGCCCAACCCGGAGACATTCTGATGAATCAGGCCTTTTTTGTAGGACACTGACCCAATGGAAGGTGTTCGGGCATAACATCTGCCTGCTAGCTAGCTAGCTCTCTGTGAGGTAAGCCCCGATGCTCTGCGCTGTCGTCGCATAGCGTGTCCATAGCTGGCCTCCCTCTTGTTTTGGTTAGCTTTGAATGTGGTGAAGTATGGCTTAGTTATGATTTTGAATAACAAACACCGGTCCCAGAGCACATAGAAACAGGGATAAATCTGTCAGTGTGCTGTTCACCAGTGCTCTGAGGCTGGTAGAGAGCGAGGTTTGTACTGTGTTGCTGCATCTGCAGAGCTTTGAGACAGATCTGGGCTGTGCTAGCCCCTGGGTCATTAGCAGTTGAGAATGTTCATGGTCAATGTGGCATGGTCAAGGACCACACACACACACACACACACACAGATGTACAGGCCACCACACCTGTTTTTCAGATGGTTGTCTGAATGAATCTCAAACTATCCTTAGTCACTCGGCCCCCACACCCTGTATCTCTTCACTGTCTTACCTTACCATGATTATTCAAACAGAGACTGAAGTGTGGGGTCAACTGCTCTTTTTCATATCTGTTTTTCTTTTCTATAATCCCCCCTTTCCTTCTCCTCCCTGCTCTTTGAGCTCAGAGTCCAAGAACCATATATGCCTCGTGGCTCTGATAGACGTGGATGTGGAGAGTGAGAGAGAGAGAGAGAGAAATAGAGGGGATCCCCTCGGTGGGAAGGAGGACAGATAGTGACATCGAGATGAAGGGTTTCTGTGACCGGGGATAGAAGTCGAGGGAGAGCTGAGCCAGAATGGTGGGAATAGCAGAGGAGAAAAAAACATGTCCAGAAAGATGGTAGATGTTCTCCCTCACTCTCTCTCTCTCTCTCTCTCTCTCTCTCTCTCTCTCTCTCTCTCTCTCTCTCTCTCTCTCTCTCTCTCTCTCCCTCCCTCTCTCTCTCTCTCCACCCTCCTTC
>OMLC01066907.1:0-13029 GCA_900302585.1 Regalecus glesne | reverse complement strand
ATATATATAAAAACATATACATCCACATAAGGACACATACGCAGACCTGAATAAGCACACATGACATTAACCCACTAACACCCCCTGACCATTTCTGTCAGTGACAGGCATTCACAGGCCAGGATGCCATGCCTGACGAATCTACAGAATAGGACAACAATCGATTAAAATGTACACTTTATGTACTGTCTGAAAGGTCACGGCAGCCATTTTGTCACCATGCCTGCCACTGTGTATCTTTCCCCTCCACTGAATTTTAATCACCCCCACACCGACCCAATCAATAATCCATTTCATGCTATCCACACTAAGATGAAATCCAGTCCCACCACGGTTCCATAAAGCATAGAGAATAAATTCACCGCTGACGGGCACTGAGAAAACGACTGGAAACGCTTACACTGCCTGAGAAACGTCAACGACATATTCATACAGTCTGCTGTTTAGACTTTGGCCTCATCCTATGAATAATTTCAAAAGTAAGGGACGCTGCTATATATATTCGGCAACCGAGTGTCAATATGAGCAAAAATGGCAGAGTAAAAAATGTGCATAAATTATCTACCAACCAGAATAATGCCGCACTGCTTGATGAAAATAAAATGCTTGTAGTCGAAGGACGTTGGTGCATATTTCCGCTAAGGTCCACGATCCTTGTACAAGCAGTGTTTCTTTTTTAAATCAGAGAGAGGGAGAATATCATAGAAACGAACAGCTTGAGCAGATAATAGGGTTTTCCAGGAGGACCTGTAGTTCTTGGAAGACTCTCCGATGGCCTCCTGCTTACAGACCTGCCATAAAATGGCTTACTCTTTCAACTTTTAAAGTTGAGCAAGCATGCATCACAAGCATGCATACGAATGCATTTCTAATCTCGCCCTAGAAAGAGCCTCACGTGAAACATTCGAGCTCCACAACTGAATTCTGAACCTGAGTATTTTAGCATGTCCATACGTGCATTTCTTACTTCACTTGATTAAACAAGCTGGAAGGGCTTTCAACGAATATCACCGTGAGCAAGAATCAGATTTTCTCATCCCCAGGACCTATTAAAAGGTGTTGCTGAGCCCTAACTGACCATTATCAACTTTTCGAGCAGTTGAGATCAATGTATGACTTCGTCCATATCAGAGGATTTCTTTCTTTTATTTGCCTTTGAGGTAATCCCTCCTAACTGAGAATGGTGGGAACTCTCACCGGCAAAAGGCTCATGTAAACAACTCCCTCCAAATTTCCCTCCGATTTATGTTCAAGCACCAAGAAGGTAAATCTGGTCTGACTCCGACTAATCCCAGGCTTCAACTCCCTTGCTATGAGCGTGCTTTACTCTATCTAAATTGTATGTTATTCTCTAGGAGTGTCTGGAAAACGGCCCAATGGGGATCCCAGTCAGGACCCCCCCCACTTATTGTTCAATGTAGTCTCCTGGGGTATTTGTAGGTATGCATGTACAGAGCAGCACAGGATGCTACCTGGTCTAAAGCTATGTCTAGACCACCAGGATGACAGCTGGGTTTCGTGTATGTGTCTGGATGTGCACACAGGAGATCTGAGGACTTGAATCATGTGTATCTATCAGCTGTCGCCACAGCAACACAATGATGTTTACAGTGTCCGTGAGGTAGGACGATCTGTTCAGTTTCAGATGGCAGGATATGTTAAAGATTCAGGCATTTGGTATGTATACTGATCAAAATAGGACACCAACACTTCTCTTTTTTTCTGAAGCAAGACTGCAGGATGCGTATCTGATATATAGGATTTTTACAGTTTCTGAAGTGATGGAGTTAATCGCTGCGCAAAACATCGAATCACAACATCCGGGAGCTAAAGAGCTATGAAAATACAAGGCTGTCTTTGTCAACACATCAGGCCCAGCTTCACCACATGACCCATCTAACCTTTACAGGTCTACACATCCCACTGTCTTGAACATTACCCGACGCTGACTTTGATGGGGTTTGACAAAGCTTCACGCTTGTCTTCTCTTTGATGGTCATGTTAAAATGCAAGGTTCAAGATTGCTTTATCTGTCCCGAGGGAAATTTGTCTTGGACATAAATGCTGGCACATAAAACCATGTGCATCAAAGTGCAGTAATACACAAAGTGCCTGGCACAGTCAGACACAAGGCACATTCAAACATGTGCAACCGCCCACCCCCTCGTTTCACACCTTCCCTATGTCCTGGGTTTAAGAGAGTCACTGGTCGAGGGATGAAAGATATTTTACACCTGTTCAGGTATCTTCTGTATTCTATTGGAGCCCTGCGGTGTCTACCCGATGGGAGCAGTTCGTGCTCTGAGTATGAGACATGAGAGGGGTCAGAGATAATGTTCCTAGCTGATTTGACTACGGTCTTCTCACAGAGCATTTGGAGGGTGAGATATTCTCTCACCCCCCATCTCTCTCATTCATGTGTGAACCATCTGTTTATTTGTGATTTTAACTCAACTGATATGCTGGCAAACTAAGCTGAAATTTGTAAACGCAACATGCTCCCCATCACAGCATGATGAAATAACATCATTATCTTGTATCCAACCCATACACCTTCAGTCTGCACACAAAAAAAGCAAGAGTCACTGTCGGATTCTAATCCATTCAGAATTCACATGGATGTTCCAAGACGGATTCCAGTCGATATTTACACCCACCCTGTTTTCTTGACGTCTACAATAGGAGGTGGCTCCGTAGATGTGACATATTCATTGTTAAGAGCTTCAGTTGACTAGAATAGTGCTAAATATTGGCAATGGCTGCTTGCGAAATCCTTTTAATATGATGTAAAAAGAATGGGACCACTCACACATCCTTGAAGAATCCATCCACCCATCCATTCATTGTCAACCGCTTATCCGAAATCGGGTCGCGGGGGAACTGGAGAGCCTATCTCAGCTCTTATTGGACAAAAGGTGGGGAAACATCCTGGAGAGCTCACCAGTCCATCACAGGGCAGACCAGTTAGGGGAACAGTGTCTTGCTCAAGGACACTTTGACGAGCTTCTCTTCAGGTGCCGGGATTGAACCTGTGACTTTAAGATCCCCAGACGAATGCTATACCCACTGAGCTATGCCACCCCTCTGTGAGGTCCTATTGGTCAAAAAGGAGAGATACCACCTGATGACAGTAAACAGACATCTGTCTGAGCTTGCTGAGACGGCAGTGTGGCCGCAGGGTAATAATAAAGGTAATAAAACCAGAGGTGAAGTCTACAAACAGCCATTTGACGTGGGTCCTGAGATTTTCAAGGTGTTGCAAAATGAAGTACATCATGGTTGGCATTGCATCATTAGTGCCATGACTATTTTTATGGTCATGTATCTATCAAACGCCTATATGTCAAGTCCACTTGTACCACGTTCAACATTTCAACCCTCTGGCTCACTCTAACCTGTTTGACATGGAGAGGTTTCCTCCATCACTCATTCTCTGAGGGTATGACTACAGTAACAAAATCCTCATCCTGATTTCTGGCTGGGACTGCTCAGTGACTTCATCAAATCCAAGGCAGCATTGCCGGAATCCTGATGAAAATGTGTTAAAAAAAACAGCACGTCACGCTCATTCTCTACTTACTGCACTGGTTCCTAGTGTCCGATGGGACAGAGTCCAAAATTCCTCTTTTGACCTCTCACTACAGTGGTAGTAAGACATTGTTACATTGTCAAAGAGCTGCTTATGCTTGGGAATAGCCATTCATTCTTTCCTTTTTTTAAGGGTATGGGATGGAGGTGTTCTCCTTTCGCATGTCCACATCACTGCTGCAAATCATTGCACAGCTTCTGTAGTGGTTGGGGATCATGTGAACTACTCTGCTTGTATTCCGAAACACTTGTTTTCACCTTCACAGTATATCTCTGGGAGAATGTCATGCAGAGATCTCTGCATTTCCCAAATGGCAGGTGACACAAGGGGGAGGAATAAAAAGAGCCTAGGATGACTCCCACTAATCCCCCCAGCAGCTGCACAGGTACTGCACCACCTTCAGGAGTTGCTAATTGCATCCCCCTACTCAGTAATTACTAATCGAGTTGCCTGCAACACCCAGCTGAGTCAGAGGCAATGCTGGTATTCAAGCAGAGAACCTCAGCAATGGAATGGTGACATATCAGTCTGCTGAGCCAGCCCATCTGACCCTTTCTATCAACAGTTTGTTCTACCAAATCCCTTGAATAATGCACCATGCCGTGGCCAACAAAGCCTTTTAATTCCTGCTACCTTCATTCTGCTGTGAACACTTTACCCCATTAGTCATCTACTTAAATCCCCTACTTGTTCTTTTAGTCATATGGTTAAGGTCTTTTATATATGTGACAAGGTTAGGTCACTGTAGTGGACACACACTGGGAAAGTGGTGTTCTTGCAGAGTACAACATTCATTAGAAAATAATTTATCAAAAGCCCGACAATGGATATTTCCCTTTCTGGGCACAGTTTAAATAAAGCCTTTATGAAGTTTATGCAGGTGATGGAAGTAACAGTTAAACATGTTTGGCACGTTTTTCTCATGCCACCATGTGTATAGTCCAGAGCGACAGTTCCCCTCACTTGATTCCTCCTGCCTTCAAACAGATGTACAAACCACACTCTGCATGGAGCAGCCTGGTAACATGTTATAAATCAGAGGTCCATTTTTACGTGACTCATCATTTCCAAAAGTGCATGCACTACTACTGCAGCTCCCTTAGCAATATAATATAAATCACAGAATCTATTATGAATACAATCCACTCATATTACTATGTCTTAAGGCAATCCAGCATAATTGCCAAAGACTGATTTAAAAAACACCATAGTTAAAATCAAGTTTAAATACTGAAAATGAATATATATATAAAGGTCTTTATTTGTAAAGGGCTATATGGGTCTGCATAGATGGTCAATGAAATTAATCTGAAAGCCAAATGTACATTATTGTAAGCTTCAAGTGATACGATCTGTGCTGATGTCAACACATTTAGCCAATTGTGCTGTTTTTGAATGGTGGGCATTTATATCTGAAATGAATAAAAAGCATTTACCATACCACAGTCCCTATAGCTAGCATTAATAGTTAGCTAGCTGTGCCCTAAAATGTATCCGTAAGGATCACTTGTATCTATGTGGGAAATGTCATTTAAGCTAGAGAGCCTATGTAGTGCCTCCAGTCGACATCAAATTTGTGGAATTCAGTGGATGGGGAAATTAAGGACATTGTGGACAGAGGAAATGGTCTGTGGGGATTCTGTATATAGCAGCCTATCCTTTAGAGAGACTAGAGTGAGGTGGGAAAAAAACGTTTTTTTGCTGCGTGCTCTGCCTTTAGAGTGGCACAGTGGCTGAGTGGTTAGTATAGTTTCTTCACAAGTAGGTAATGGAAATAATAGTGTAGAGACTTCATATTCTCTCCATGTTCATGTGGCTTTTATTCCACATTCTCAAGTATAACCACATTAGGTGCATTCAAGACACTAAACTCCCCATCTGCATAAAGTGGATAGTACATGTGAGCCCCCGTATGGGCCCAAATGTCTTGCTGGCCTCTGCCCATTATCTGCTCGAATCAGCTGCAGCCCCCTGTGAACCTGAGCTGGATTAGGCTGGCTCAGAGAATTAATGTTCTGCCTTGTCTACTTCTCCCATTTGTTTCTCTTTGTATTGCATTGCCCTTAGCTGCTGTCACACCTGGAGTAAATGGACTAACCAAGCTTGGCGGCAAAGCTGTGCCGAGTGAGAAACAGGAGTAGGGGGATCGAGACCTCACCAGGGGTACACCAGGCCACTCCTATTGAGTAATGAGGAATGCACATACCAGCAAAGCTCAATAATTATCAGGACACCGATAAGGGAATGTCAAATTCTTGAGAAGGGGGAAGGATGTAAAATTACCCAGAATGATAACTTCTTTATTAACGTCTTTCAATGTCTCTCCGTATTCTGGCTGCGAAGAATTCAGGATAAATCCCAAAAGGCTATCAGATTTTTTGGGACTGCTTTAACGCCATGCCTCTGAGCACTATTGTAAGTTATTTACAAATAGATATCCATGGCTTTTCCTGACTAAATCACTGATCAACCAAGACACCGTATTGATTTTCCCCCCAGTTGCGGTGCGTAGACAAGTATAGCTTGTCAACAATATGTTCGTAAATGTTTAACTTTGTGACAAACTTCGGCACGGACCTGCAATGCTATGCAGAGAGACATCTATTGCATGACTGAATTTAATCTGCTTTTATTACAAACAGCCCTGTGGAGAGCGAGCTGCTGTAAAACCCAATGTTTTCTTTCCAGAATGAATTTCAGTGTCAGTACTGCATTACCACAGTAGCACCATCTTAATATTATACATCCATCATCTGGTAAATGACGTGAAAAATAATCTCTCAGGACACCTATCCATAATTATTATGGTTCTGATTTACCATAATCAAATCATTTGATTATTAGATTAAGTATCTAGTAGCTTCATTTATGTTGCATTTGTGCATTTTACTGTGTTGTTTTTGTGATCGTTCCCTTTTCAAACCATCCACTCAATCAATTTATTATGGACTTTTTCATTCAGTCTCGCTATACCTATTCAGTCCAATTTGAAGGGCTGCAAGGAGACTCCATGGACAGGGAAATCAGATTGTATATGAGGGAAGAAGGAAAGGAAGGACGCTACTTTATCATAGTCATTGTAATCTTACAATGAAATTTGTCCTCTGAATGCAATCCATTTTATTGTACAGGGGCAGCTAGAGCACACGGGGAGCAGTTAGGAGTTCAGGGTCTTGCTCAACGGCACTTCGACATGCTTTCTGAAGGAGCCGGGGATCGAACCAGCTACCCTCTGGTTACTGGATGACTTGCTCCAACTCCTGAGTCGTAATACTCCTATAACCAAACCAAATTATGGATGCTCATTATGAATACTCCTGGTAAACATGGATGACTTTATACATAAAAACAGAATCCACCCTCATCATCAACACTATCTTATGTCTATTCCTAGCTATTAAACAAAATATTCATCAGTCTTTGAAGAAAGGCAGCGTCTCCCCGCTATGGAAGAGTGACACTTTATTTTCTATTATTTTGATGGAGACAAACTGTGCGAGCCAATGTGGCTTGTGGAAAGCTGACAAACGATTGGAACAAACTGCATTTAGTAAACAGTTACAGTCAGGCAGACAGATGAAGCTCCGATAGCGAGAGATGACTCAGCATAGAAAACACAGACCCCCAGATATTTTTGTGCTTAATCTGCGTTGAGCAGGGGCCTGCATGCGGAACAGCTCTGGTTGACTCATTCACCATCGGTGCTGTATCTCCCTTTAGCATCAAAGCACGAGCCCTCTGTTGACCTTCTACATGCTCTTAAAATAGCTGCCCTGTCCAGCCTGAGCCAGGGTGAAATGAAAGGCAGCGCTGGCACTGAATGTCATGTTCGCTAGCAAACTGTGCATTGTTTTGCAATCCATGCATAAGAGGAACACATGAAAGGACTATGATGATGGATGGCACCGGTGCCATGTGAGCCTATGTACAGTGCATAGTTTCAACCAGAATGTGTTTGGTCAAACATGAGTCTTGACTGTGCTGATTATTCAGAGAGAACATCATTAGCTGCGTTTTGTCAGTTGTGGTAACAAAGGAGCCATCATCCTTCTTTTGTCCTCTCCAGTCTATAATTGAATCCACAATACTGTATAGCTGTGAGTCTGTGAGCTGAAATCAGAGGGTGATAGCTTAATTTCCACGAGTTGTTTTTTTTTTAACTTTGTCATTGTACACACATACAACAAAATGTATTCTCTGTATCTAACCCATCCTATTGTATAGGAGCAGTGAGCAGCTGCAGCACCCGGGGAGCGACTGGAGTTCTTTTTTCTATCAACTCGCTCAGGGGTACAGGCAAGAGTGTTAACCCTAACCTGCATGCCCTTTAGATGGTGGGAGGAAACCAGAGCACCCTGAGGAAACACACAGACATGGGGCGAACATGCAAACTCCACACAGAAAGGAACTGGGATAGCCTGGGATTTGAACCCGGGACTTTTTTGCTGTGAGGCCATAGTGACAACCACTGGGGGCGCTGTGCTGTTACGCCACCGTAACAGTACCGGGACTTCTCGTCTTAAATGAGTGCTGTGGTCACTCAGCCAACATGAAGCGGTTGGTCTTTTTTCTTAAAAGTGAGCATATCTATTCTCAGAAAATAATACTTTATGCAAGGCAGCCTGTGGCCTACTTTATAGAATATGACACTTGGATTTCTGTCATCCTCTCAGTGTCGTATGCTGTAAATTGTGTTTGATTCTGTATAGAAATCATCCACTGCACGCTTGTTCATCTTGGGGGAGAGATTCCTTCTCTGTTGCTCTCCTTGGGATTTCTTCCAATTTGTTTCTCCCTGTTCTGTTTTTGTTTAAGGAAGTTGTTCTTAACCAATGTGAAGGTCTAAGGACACGATGTTGTGTTAGTATAAAGCCGACTGAGGCACATTTGTAATTGGTGATAGTGGGCTATACAAATCAAATTTATTTTACTTGTAATTTAGTGGAAAGTTCACTAAATAATGGATATTTCAGATGTAATGGATAATTCCATTATTTAAAACCTAGGTCTTATGTTAACATTTCGCAATATTTTGGTGGCTATGCTCAATTTGGATCCAAACAAAATATTCCAATGTTTTTTCTCCTACAGAACAGAAGAGATAATTAAATACATTGAGAGAAATAGTTGGATATTTTAACTGTGGTCTTGTCTCTTGAGGGCTATTTATTGGTAGTCACATGACTGTGAGCCACGGGCAATACATCCTCTAGCCATAACTCGGTCAGAACATTTAATCTGATGTCCTTAGAAATCAGTAGGAAAGTC
The DNA here is from genome assembly GCA_900302585.1 of Regalecus glesne. NCBI lineage: Eukaryota > Metazoa > Chordata > Actinopteri > Lampriformes > Regalecidae > Regalecus > Regalecus glesne. The sequence continues at coordinate 4,172 of OMLC01066907.1, read as the reverse complement.
CAGCTGCCATAGGATGTGACCGGGAAGGAACAATAATGATGTTTTGTTAACAATGAACTATTCTAGGTTGCTTTTCCTCCAATCGTGATGCCCCGTGCATCAGCCAGCTGCCTATTAAGGTCAAGAAAATACAAGAGTTGGTTACAATTGGAGAGCAGTCTCTTTGGCTTCAAAAAAGACACACCAGTGCCCCCCCCAAACCACTGTTAAAAGGTCAAGCTCTAAGAAGTTCTCTGGCTTAGCACTCAATTAGTTGAAAATTGCCTTTTGTCCGCTGGGAGCAGGTGATAATTGCTGTGGGTCACGAGTGATAATTGCCAGCAAACCTCTCCGAGTCACTGCCTATTAAAAGAAGTTATTTAAATCACATCACCTTTGGGGTACGGCTTTCCTTCATCACCTTTTATCGAGAGACACATTTATAAAACTTTGCCCATCATATGATTAACAAAGAACAAGTTAAACTCACAACTCAGAAGCTATGGGAAACGCACGGCGCAGCACAATGACATCACAAAACATTGGCAGGGAGCCGTCTCACGTGGCAACAGGAAAGCCTCTCTCTAGTTCTGTTCAGTCCTAAAGCTGATTTATTTCAAAAGGAGCCAAGTACCCAAGTGGTCTGCAGGACGTCGGCACAGTGGTTAGCACTGTTGTCTCACAGATAGAAGGTCCTTGGATTGAACCCCAGGCCGATCCTGGGGCCTTTCTGTGTCGAGTGCTCTCCATGTCTACGAGTTTCCTCTGGATGCTCCGGATGCCTCCCACCATCATAAAGACATGCATGTTAGGGTTAATAGTGCTCCCTGTGGCCCTGAGCGAGGCAGTATGAAAAAGAACCGGGGTCGGTCCCCGGGTGCCGCAGCTGCTCACTGCTTTTGTACAATAAGATGGGTCGAATAAAAAGACAAAATTTTGTTGTATATGTGTACAACGAAAAATAAAGTTTCTTATTCTTCCACTTCTTCATCTAATAGGTTGAGAGTTGAATGTGTTACGACCAGATAGTAAGAAATATTATACCAGTGTTGTCACTAATGATTGAAACATTATGGGTACTAGAGCACATGCTTCTACAACAGATGAGCCAGATGTTGTGGGTTCAAACCCGCCACAGGGCATCAGGAAGGGCATCCGGCCTGAATCCACTCAAGCTCCATCTAAGTCCAACCCCACAACGTGGGGACTGATCGTGACACGCATGAAATAATATGTCTCATGTGGAAGTGTAGAGGTGGTCTGTGGAATACCCTCATTCTAACGTCAAGAGAAACAAACTTCAGAAGGCAGCAGTTGTTGCTTTTTGCGGACATGTGTGATTTCGTACAAGCTCTTCCGCTCATCTTGTCATCTGTAAGGGTTTGTGGGCCCTTACTGCTATTACTCCGTTTTCGGATGCAGCACATCTGTGGTGGTATTTTCCTGAAATTAGTCTGTCGGGGAAGCCATGATTTTACACAATTTCACTGTGCAGATGATGGTCAGTCGGTATGATTTATGAAATCGAGCTACTGTAGGAATGTTCATAGGATATGCACAGCTTAAAAGAGCAAAACACAGCTTTGCTGAGCATGTAAGGAAACTGACAGGTATATGTGTTGTATATGTAAGGGTGCAAGTTTGGCAAGATCATCGACATTTCTGCTGACGATGTTTTTGCAACTCACAGGTTGCATTTTATCACTACCTGTATAGTATTTGGGACTTTATGCTGCTTACATTTGGCATTTATTGGTTAGTCTCTACTTTTTCCTTGCTGGCATTTTATATTTCTTATTTAGACTGGACTGTATTTTTATACAGTGCTTTTTCTGTTCTATCAACTACTCAGCGTGCTTTACGACATATGCCTCACATACACCCATACACATTCATACACTGCTGGTGGAGGCTGCCATGCAGGGCACCAAGCTGCTCATCAGGGGCAGTAAGGGGTTCATTATCTTGCTCAAGGACACATCGATAAGCTCTCTGCAGGAGCCAGGGATCAAACCGGTGACCTACCGATTACTAGATGACCCGCTCTACCTCCTGAGCCATGCCTTCCATGTCCATTCATCTCTTCGTACATCATTCGAGGACGACACCATTGCTATTCTGTTGCGCTTCCACAAGGACAATCAGGTTCTTGAATGTTGAATCTGAATCTTGAAGAGCACAAGTTCAAACAATGCTCCCGTCAGGACGGTAGAGAACAATGGACCCTCGGGGATGCTTGAGCCTTACTTTTGAAATTTCCTCTTAAGTGAGTGTTCGCTTCATCCATCAGTTTCACTTCTGTCCCAATGACCACGAGGGACTGAAGCGGCTTGCAAAAATAGCACACGGATGACACAGAGATAGCCTAGTGCATAAAAGGGCAGCACGAGGACGAAGAGAACATGAAAGGTAGAGAAGGGGGAGGAAGTGTGGGGGCAGCACAAGAGGTTCAAGTCCATTACCATCATCAGAGCGATTAATGAGATGTTTAATGCCCTTGGAGCCAAATTGTAGAAACAACAGATAAAGATGCCGACTAAGCCTTTTCCCTAATTACTGCTGCTGTCAAGGAGGCACAGGATAACTAATTTTAGCTGCAGGGTCATAAAGGCAAAACTACTGACCTCTGAGGAAGCTTTGAACTGGTAAGCCATGACCCCAAAATGTGTCGAGGGGCTGTTCCCAGACCAACTATCATTTTGGAAAATCCATCTAGCCACATCTTATCAGGCAATTAGTTATAGAGGGCAGGGATCTGCGGTAGCTCTGCGGCAGAGTCGGCGCATCAGGAAGCGACAAACCAGATGCCGTGGGTTCGATCGCACCGCAGGGGGTCAGAGAGGGCATTCAGCCTTAATCCCCTACACTACACCTACCTCTGTGTACACCCCCAGGATTACTTATAAGTCATACAGGGTAGAACCTAAATCAATGCTAAATCCTATGACGTGAACCCTCCTCAACCCCGATCTGTATTTTATCTCAGAAAGTGCCACAAGAAATATTTTCTTACACTTTTTGCTGCTGGCGTTTCAGACGAATACAAAGATAATCTTGACCTTTTTAAAAGTCAACACGGCTCCAGTGTCTCCATGATCCTGCCTAACATGTTCCTTAGTTGGCTAAATGTGGCCTCCAGGGGAGAAGACCCCCGTGGTCACATTCTAGAAAGGTGCTTGAGGAATTCCAACCTCTTTTTCCCCCCCACTTACGCGATTTCAGAGCTACATTTATCACCACGGTCAAATAGTTTAACCAAGACATAAAATAGACATTTTTAAACCTGATTTAACTATTCGAGTCAACTAACAACAGGCCCATATTTACAGCAGTGACCTGGTGGAAAGAGGGGTGTCAATATGAAAGCTGCTCTGGGCAACAGCCATCTTCTGTTAACAAGTGGGCAGTTACAATGGGATATGGCAGCATCCGATGACTCACCTAAAGGCACCTTGATGGTAGTCGCTGAAGAAAACAATGAGTGTGCCTCATAACTATTGCTTTGACTACCCGGATTTACTGAACTATTAATTATGGTCACATCCTATCTCTAGGACCACTGTGTATGATAGAAAGACAGACAGACAGTCGGATGGATAGATAGATACCAATACATGTATGTCTATGGTGGGGTATCCAGCCTCAGGGAAAAGACTGTAAAAAGCACCCTGAGGCAACTTGGCCTGTGGCACATTGGAAGGGGAGCCATGGTTTATTTACAGCATCATGTGTATGCTTTAATTAAACAGATTGGGGTGTAGTTTTTACATCTATGACTAATAATCTCCATGACCTGGATAAGCGGTTGAAGATGGATGGATAGATGACTAATAATGTTAACCTCGGCTGCATTCAAATTTTAAGTGCAGTGAGTTTCCAAGAGGCTTTTGCTACATGTTTTTTATTTTGGTGTCCAAGACCTTGAGGACTTCTAAAAAAATAAGTGGGCATGACAAATCGATTGGGGGGGCATATAGAGCTGGCATAGCTCAGTGGCTATGCCAGTTGTCTAGCAATCAGAAGGCTCCAGGTTTGGTCCCTGGTCCAGCAATAAGTATGTCAAGGTGTCCTTGAGCAAGACTGCTAACTCTCCCCGGGCGCCACATGGTGGCTGCTCACTGCTCCTATACAATAGGATGGGTCAAATGCAGAGATTTGCAAATTTCCCCTTGTGAAAGTGATAAGGGAACCAT
>OMLC01066902.1:0-14936 GCA_900302585.1 Regalecus glesne | reverse complement strand
GAATAACAAGATATATAATAATGATAATAATAATAATAATAATAATAATAATAATGATAATAATAATCTACTTTATGGGGACAGTGTCCATTAATGAACACTTAGAATGTAAATACACTAGATTTAGTCACCAGGCGAATTTTCATCATATGAAGAATGTGTCGAGTGTCCTTCAGCATGACACTGAAACGCCCCCCATCTGTTCAAGTCCTGAGATGGAATGACATGGTGTCTCCCTGGCGCCCCTCATCCATTAAGCACTTGGATAGACTCCAGCATGACCCTGTGACCTGACCTAAGCAACCAAACCCAACCTAAACACTGCGACAGATTTCTGTCAGCAGCTTAGATGGTCATTATCAGCAGGAAAACAGACACTCTGTGGGATGGGAGGATCTTGTAAAATGTGGTGCAGATGCTATTTTAAGACTTATAGTTAGCAATAATGGCCACTAATGTGCACATAGAGATGTATTTATAGTTTAACTAAGTAGAACATGACTGAAGCAAGACAAAGCTAAAAGAATGAAGAGTTCACATGGCAGTGCAAATGTTAATGCAGATGTATTACCTCATTCGTCTGTGCAACGTAACCTTGGGGTATTTGCCCATTACTAAGTTAGGTATTTGAGATATTTGCCCAAACTGAGGCCTAAAAATAAAATCCAAGATGGATGATCTCCGGCGTGCCCCCCACTAACATTCCACATAAAAGCCAACATGACTCAGGCCTGGCTGGTGTTGGTCTGTGTTTTGCCCATTATGGTAGCGTGCAGAAGATTCATGTGTCAGGACTATCCTCGAACAGGCCATCTAAATCTCCTGAACCATTGCAGAAAGAAAGGCCATAAATAAGGACATAATTGTGAATCATGCTCTATATTTGGTCATGAGCTAGCTAGAGACAAATGGACCCGATACCTAAGAGTGTTGGTGTTGACACCCTGCCCCCCCCACACACACACACTTGCCTGGTCAACTCAAAGTTGACAATGTCGATGCCTGAAAGAAGGGCTTGGTTCATATAAAGTTCATATAAAGATACCAGACAAAAGTCCACAAAATTTGAATCAGGCTTCTAGATTTTGAATTAGGGGCTGCTCAGCCTTTCAGGTATACTATACAAGGTCTACCTTACAGTATAGTATGCAAGGCCATAGGCTTTAAGCCAGTGCCTCACTGTCTCAACTGCCTGTCATTGCTTATCACTAACAGAGCAGATGAATATTCAACAAGATGGAAGAAAGGGGCCGCAATCAGATCACGAGTAAGAAAAATAACTCTGTCATGTGGTCCAAGCATCAGGAGTCTGATGACACTGTTATAGCCTTTATTTTTCCTTTATGCAATGTTTTACTAGTACATGATATAAGTCATAGGAAAAAGTGCTCTGGATCTTGAATTTTACTTCAGGAAAAGCAAAATAGAAGTGTTTTCCTCAACAAACAGGCCTGCACTGGATCTGTCTACAGGTCAAACAGGAGCCTGAGAGATGCGAGGTACACGTGTGGATGTGAGCCATGCAGCCATATAGTGAAATGCGTCAGCACCATGGACAGCGAACCCAGGCTCTCACAGGTGATAAGGGGCATGTAGGCGGAATCAGAAAGCTGGAATTGGGAGAATCCACAGGTTTTAGGAGGTAATCTGGTGGTGATATCCGAAAGAATGGGACAGGTCCTACTCTCGCAGCAAAATGTAAACGTAGGCAAATTTAACTTCACTACTTTTGCATAGGCTATGTTCACTTTGCAATCCTGCACTTATAACCAAGTCCAGTAATGAAATTATATACATAATCTATGCACCTTGATTTGTGCAATACCATTTGCTACTGCTCAATTCTATGCTTGACTTCCATACATCCATATAGTTTTGATTTCTAACCTTTTACGTGGATGTATCTTCTGTTCCATTCCCTCTTGGTGTGTTCAGAGCGTCCTGTCATGTGGAGTTTTTCAGCCGTTGGTCTGTCTGTCAGCTGGCCATCGGGACACTCGGTAAATCTCTGCAGAGCAGGACAACGGCTGGACTGGAGAAACAGGAAATGACGACGGGGATATCTGACAGGAGACTGAGAAGGCCTGCAACTAAAGTAGGTAACTGCAACAGAGCTGGAATTCTTCTCTTTCAAGCAACCCCTGCCTCTTTTGGCCCACAGCAGTCAATAAAGTAACGTGATTCAATCCGAAAGAGAAAAATAATAATAAATTGTATTTTGGGGATCTTGTGTGCAATTTTACCAGTGTATTTTTAAATCATTTTATCCATTTATTGCAAATCTCGTATTCCAACACCATTTTCCAGGGAATGCCCTACATATTTTGACTTTGTTAGCCGTTACTTCCAGGCCGACAGTGGCTTTTATTCATGTCAGTGTGGCATGAAAATCAATATCTATCATAATTAACATTTTAGTCACCGTTGTTTTTGTTTTTTTAAATATACGTGTTATTCTCGCGAGATTATGGCATTAAGGGCGTGAATTGATTCAAGAACTCTGGCGGGGCTTTCGACTGCTTTATCCCGCAATGAGAGGACAGTGGCACACTACACGGGGATGTGAAGTAGCATGTATGGCATATTATACACTCCAAGTCCACGTTTTATTTGTCAAATGCACAACAAAGCGTGGAAGGAATCACCGAAAAACAAACGCTTTGATACCACTTCTACATGAGAAGTCCATTCCACGCTAAAACAGCCAAGTAACATGGCATAACAGATTCATTTAACCCTAAGAAAATGTAAAACATAAAACAAAAACGAAAATCTTGCCCGAGAATTCAAAATCTAGTAGTAAAAATAACTACAAATAGAATGAACGTAAATGAATGAAAGTAAGAAATTTGCAGTATACACAAACTGAAAAGAACGTAGATTTAAACTTAAATTAAATCATAAGTGGAACGTAAAAACAGTTGAGACGGGGACGTTAAAATATAGAGGTATGTAGTTGCAATGAATACATTAAATGTATCTTAGCAGAGATACCAATATACGGTCATGTTTTTATCAAATGGGGTCAAATATAGATAAAAAGGATAAAATAAAAGTGGTTCTTATGATGTCTAGAGTAACATCATACTCCTCTATCGATGAGGTTTATCCTCAACCTGCGGGGCGCACCTGTTGCGTTCCTCTCGCGTGATTTCGTCGTTGCGCAGTACAAGATCGCTGTCCGCCATCATCACAAGCTAGCTAGCATTTAGCTAAAAAGACCGAGGAGAGGGCGAGTGACAACAACAGAAGAGCGGGGACAGACGGACCCAATTCCGAAGGGGAAGGTCAAGGAGTTTCCCCCTTACCACTTCACCATTTGCTCGGAAAACAATTGCAGCCGCCTTTCATGTAGTCTTTCATGTTAACTTAGAAACGACAGTCGCTACAACTAAACATGTCCAACCTTAAAGGCAGCACCAAGAAGGACACCAAGATGAGGATACGAGCCTTTCCTGTGAGTATTTACCGAGCGTCTGAGAACCAAGACGGCAGACTGTGAGACGCGAGTGCCGGGGATTGCTAAACCAAACAAATGCTAACTAGCTAGTTCACGGAGTTAGTAGTAGAGAAAAGCCTGTATGTGTCAAGTTGTATCCACAGTTAGCTAAATAACGTTGTTGCACCTGGTTAGCAAGGTGGCCCTATATTAGAGCATTTCAAACTTGCTCATTTATCACAAATGTCACCGTTACCTAACGTTAGGATATGCTAGCGTTTGTAAGCAAACTTAGGTGAATGGACCCACAGTTTGCTAGTGGGGACAGTTAGCAGGCCTGTTGATTTTGTTTAACTTGACGTTAGCCAAGTTGCGCTCAGTCAGCAACTGATGTTAGCTAATGTTATGTTCAGGGAACAGATAACTTTATTTGGCTAACTGTGGTGTTAGCTCCTTAGTTCAAGTCATTAAATTCATGAAGGAGATTCGTAGCTTGTAGCAGGGTTGTTAATAAACGCCAATATTTTTATTAAGGGTGAGAGGAATGTTATTGTCATCATTTCATGTTGTGAGCTAACGTTAATGCTTCATGATGTCGTTATCTTCACAACGAAATACCACTGACCTCGTCTCGGTAGAGTGGAGTTAGTTAAGGGGCTCACTTTTCAAACGACCTGCCGGCCTTATTGCCCTGTCCTTCATAATGTCCCAAAGATTTAAGTAATGATCAATGAAAACAAATGATTATATCCAAGGCTGTGTGACCACACATTCAATTAATCTGCGTTTGGACACAGGTTTTCCAAGGTGTGGGATAAGCAGACATTTTCACATATAACATTTTGAATCCTGTGTATTAGGTTTATGAAAAAAGTCAGTGAATGAGTGCCTGGGAGTGATGAGAAGACACTGTCACTCAAATGTGATGTCTGTTGAAGGATCAGGATCTCTCTCTATTGTTTACTATTTGTCAAAGTACCTGCCTTAAAATTACTGATTTAGCACACCTTGATATTTGGATCTCCAACTAATTAATTTACTTAATTTTGCATTTCATTTAACCATTGGGAGAACCTCTTGTGACCTATTAGAAAGGTTTCAGTATAAATCAACCCACAGCAGATTGTTGTAGCTGTAAAAATCATCGTATTTGGCTTTTCAGAGCCCAGATTAGGGTATTTGTGGTTTTATGCTTTCTGGTTGTGCACCAATTTCCTGAGAAATTGGATGGAAATCAAACAAACTTGTTCTTATGTTAGACTGAAGAGAGAAGAATCATTATGTTCTTACAACTTAATGAAGGTTGCAATAAGATCAAGTGTGAATTGTCTGTCATTTTAGGTAGCATAACTAGTAGGGATGTAACAACACTGTCAACTCATGATTCTGTTCAATAGGTGATTCAGGAGTCATGGTTGAATACACTCGCAATGTAATCGACAAAAAAAGACCAAGATTTCCTGGTTTTTATTAATTCCACAATAGCCAATTTCAGCACTTTAGTTATATATTAGCCAGTGTATGATTGAATCGTGTTCAGAGAACAAAATTCACCATTCCTCATTGGTGGCTGATGATGTGGACTGTGATCATGTAGCTTCAGGTACCTAGAGAGGTCCAGCCATCTGTAGTTATCATGATTGTCTCAGCCCTCTGGAAGGCTTCTTTAACCTTTACCTTCACATCCGCGTACATGGCAGGAACAATAGATTTTATAAAGTGTGTGTGTGTGCGCGTGTATGATATTCTTAGGACTGTGGTAGCTCAGCAGGAGAGTGCCCCTCAAAGTCAGCTGTTATGGGTTCGAGCCCACCACAGGGAAGTCGGGAGAAAGGGTCTCCAACCTTAAATCCCCCTTGTTAGTAAATGTGAGGGATACAATGTAAATGGTTTTGAGTAGTTGCTCGACTAGAAAGGTATTGTATAAAAGTGTCGTTGTACTCATGTAACAGTAAAAAGCCGATGCATTCTCTCTTTGGCCTGCTGACTCGATGCCAGAAGTGGTGCAGCGAATGACTTCTAAGAGTTGTTTGGCCTCATGTTAATTTATCAGGCAGTGACTCTTGCAGGTCTTTATGATGCAGTTGTTGATGGTGCACCATGTTGGCAGTGATAACCATTGGGTGCACCAGCACAGGTTGCAAATAGTTGTTGTCATCATTTTATTGCCTCTGCGGTGGAAAACCAAATGTAAGCCATGAAACTCTCTATGAATTTTGATAGAGAATTCTCTGTTTTTACCTCCTGCCCCTCTTACTTTTCAACATGTGATCATTATAGCCAAAATAACCCCAATTCCCATGTTAATAGTCATGGGACTCATTAAACATGCTAACTGATGTTGTAGACCCATTGAAAAGGTGAATTTTATCAGGCTAGACTAAATCAAGTGATTTAGGCCAAGCACTTGTCATAGGACAAAGGTATAGTGATGTATATGGAATGTATGTTTAATATACAAAATATTCAGCCTTCCCTGACAAAATGTTTCCTTCACCGGGACTACATCATCTATCATTCAGTTTGATGAACAAGTTTAGTGATCATTCAATTCACCCCCTCAATATATTACTTGCCATCACATTATTGAAATCATAACTGATACCTGAGCAGGAAATGTCCCATTCCTTATTAATGGGCATCAAGTGTGCCAAAATTAAGATGTCACCAAAGCATCTCGAAAAAATATTAGATATTAAGCAGTTGACATTATCTATGAAAATGTGCAAAAGCTGGTCTTCCAGCTATAGGGCTTCATCTGTGCTCATTAAGGCTTTACCCTATATGAACAATTCCATATATGTGAAGCAGAATGCATGTCAGCCTGTATGTCAAAGAAAATGCTGGAGGTTATTCACGGAGTCATCTACTGCTTTAATTTCAGTATGTTTAAGGTAGTGTAGAATTATCGTGCAGAGCAATTCGATCAGAAAGTTCATATGTCACATATTTGCTACATTATTATCCAGTCAAGTAAATTTATGTTAGCTCATTGTCCCTTAAACTTTTTTATCTACAAGGAAAAGCATCCTGCATCAGCCAAGTAGTAGTAGTTTCTAGTGTTATTGTTCACTGTTTTAATGAATGCCTGTTGAGCCTTTTTCATCACTGTGTTTTGTGTTTGAGAACCCCACTGGAGCCACAAACTTGTTATGAATCTATTGGGGAGGCATGTTTAACGTATTAAAAAAGCAGTTCAAGGCAGTTAATTAATGTAGAAGTATGCATGATTTTATTTTCTAAAGTTAATATGCAACAGGGAAAACACAAAGTGATGTTTTCCTCAACCATATTTTGTGCAATAGCTAATTTACATGTCCTGAGCCTATTGAACTGACTGGAGACATTCTACCCATTATTTTAGTCGTTGTTTTTATTTAGAGATACATCTATTTGCACCAGAGCTGAATATTTGATGAGTCACATTGACACTCCTACGCTGCCATTAATCGATGAGCAGCCAATGAAGCGTGGACATATGTTTAGGTGTGGTTACAAAGCCAACTTGTAAAAGCAGCTCTGTGAACACATATTGGTTTTAAAGTCGTATAAAAAAAGAAAACCCAATAACTTGGAGGATGCAATTTCTAATGCCTTTGTCTTGTTCAGTTACAGTTCCCAGGGCACCATATAGTGGTTGCCCACTGCTCCTATACAATAGGATGGGTCAAATGCAGAGAATTGCAAATTTTTGCTTGTGGGACTGATAAGGGAACAAAAGCTACTATTATTATTATTATTATTATTATTATTAAAGGCTTGTCTATGGAAATTATTAGAGACTTAAAGGCCGACTTAAACTTTATTTCCTTGTGTTTCGATTTTTAATGTCAATAAATCATTTTTTATAAGGTTTATGCTTTACCCTGTTACATTATTATTAGATGATACCACAATGGTGGCATGATATGAACACAAACAAGTTATCTCAGTTATATTTGTATGACAGTTAAGAACTAGAATTTCATGATCATGACAACCTGTAGGATGAGCTTAGTGAAAATCTTGGCATGCAGTACCGCGTTACTCATATTTGTGCCTTGCACAAAGGCATTACTGTCCTATTATTTTTTTATTCTCAATGATTCAAGCTTTTCACTGTCCAGGTTTCCTTTTCTGAAATGGAAATGAAACTGGATCAACATCTGTGCTCCTCTTTATCTCCCTTTGTAGATGACCATGGATGAAAAGTATGTCAACAACATCTGGGACCTTCTTAAAAATGCCATCCAGGAGATCCAGAGGAAGAACAACAGTGGGTTGAGCTTTGAGGAGCTTTATAGGAACGCCTACACCATGGTACTCCACAAGCATGGCGAGAAGCTCTACACAGGCCTGCGGGAGGTTGTCACTGAACACCTCATCAACAAAGTAAAAGGCTGCATTTTCTACTAGCGCACTCTTGGTTTCATCGACTGCCTTTAGAATATTGAAGCAACCCAGCAAGTAACAAAGCGTATATATCGGAAGAATATTCTATATGCTATTTTTCGCAAATGCCCCCCCAGGCTGTTGATTGTGATGGGTTGAATTATATTACCATTTACAGCGAAGGGATGTAATGTTATATAGGCTTGAAAAACTTAAATTCTACAAAATATGAAATTGCCCCACAATTCTTGGAGAGACTATAGCCCTTGTTGCACATTGGATTATTCATATTCCACACTTGCTTGTTTGGAGCAAAATCTCAGCCTGACTGACTGACTTTAGACAGGCCTTCATCTTTGGCAGGTTGTTTTTTTTCCATTTTCCTTTTGTGGCTAGGTTTGAGCACCTGCATTATGGCTACGTCACTGGAGTTTAGAGTCACGAGCTTTTCTGGCACTCCTCAGCTTTGAATACAAGCATGACTAAGCAATTTCACCTAACTGGAATGCAGCATCACCACATATCATCAATTTTGTATGTAGCACCCAGATGTGGTTGTAACCGCTAATTTCACCTGATTGAAATTCCCATCTATTAGAGTTTGTCTGTTTGATAGTGTAATTTATCCTGACCTGCATGCATCTGAAATTGGTTGAGGATAGCCTGATTTGTGATAACACCCATCTTCTTGTCATTTCAGGTACGGGAAGATGTCCTAAACTCCTTAAACAATAACTTCCTTCAAACACTGAACCAAGCTTGGAATGACCATCAGACTGCTATGGTAATGATCAGAGACATCCTCATGTACATGGTAAGTGACCTGATATGCTCCTTTTATCATTCTCATTATAATAGTTGGCTAGTAGATATTAAGTATTTACATAGCAAATAGCTGTTTTTTCCCTGCAGTGCTTGTATCCATTCTTTTTTTTGTCAGTATGAAATGTTAAAGATTTCTGCTGCTGAAGTCCCAGATGGCTCTGCATAGATGTGTGCCAGCCAGATTGGTTTGCCTGGCCATTAATAATGTTATGTGTGTGTGGGGGGAGATCAGAATGGCCCTCTGTGTTCACCTTCTACTCACCCTCACCTACAGCCCTAAGGTGCAAATTGTTTGGTAGGTAGAACAAAAACCCTCTATTATTTTAATATTTTGTTGAGCTACTGGCAGGAATAGTTGATTTTATTTAAAAAGGGAACAGGGCCAGTGGTCTATAGGTTTGTGTGTACATGTGTGGAAGAGTGAAAAAACCCTGGATATAGGTCCAAGTAAGGCTAAAGAATGACACAGCCACTATTGAATTCTTAAGCACTGTCTTTCTTTTTTCTGCTTGATTCTCTTCCTTCCTCTCTCATTTTCTCCTCTTTTTAACCTCTGAGGAGCTTTGTTTTGTTCAACTGCTGCAGAGTTAAGGCCAGCTTCATTTCTGCAGTGAGAGCAGGCTACTGCTGTCATTTCTTCCTGACCTCTATAGGAGAGGCAGAAATTATCACTGCTAGAGTAACTAGGGAAGGAAAGCCACTTTATTCGATCATTTGAATTCCTACAATAAAATCTATGTTCTCCCTTTAAATCCATCATATTATATATGAGCGATTTCTCACAAGAATTAGTTTTCATCCAATAAGTGATCATATCAAGGTAAGTAATCAGCTGTAGAACCCAGGGAGTAGTTAGGGGTTCAGTGTCTTTCTCAAGGACACTTCACCATGCTTTCTGAAGGTTCCAGGGCTCAAAATACTGACCTTCTGATTACTACATAACCTGCTCTACCTACTTAGCCATGCTGCCCCTGACTAAATGCATTTAAATTGTTATAAATGTCTTTGAAAGTATCTGTCCTCACTGACTAATATTTTAAGTAAAGAATGTAAATAATAAAGAATTATCTATTGGGGGAATTTGTACTGAAGGTTTATGAGTATTCCTCATGGTACACAAATCTGCAGAGCACTGAACTTAAATCATGTGTTCGTTCAGTTTCTCCATTAATCTGTTTAATTTGAAATATGAGTATACGGAATTTTTATGTCTTTCAGTTTATTTTTTATTGCTCTGTGTAGTTTTTCTAGTTTAATTGAAAACAATATCAACACTAAAAAGCAGTACATTTTTAACTATTCAAACTTTCAAATTCAGCTCTCAGAAAGCTTTCAGATTTTGCCCACATTAAAATTTACTATTTCATTCAGCAGCGTGACATGCATCTGATAACAATCAAACTACTTTGAAACCAATCAGGAAAGGGAAAAGCACAGTTAAATCTGGATGAAATCCATACACATAATCTGTTGCAGGTGTTACACTGAAATGGGTTTCCTATTGTATCCAGTGCCCCTTGAGTATATTTTTTTCTCTAAAGAATTTGTTTTGGAACTTGGAATGATATTGGTAGTGCCTCTCTCTTCACTCTGTACGCATGGTCTCAAGGGCACTGTAAACCCATTGTAAGCAGGCTATTTGTTGAAATCAAGTGCACCAAGATATTTCATTCTCTCATATGTAGTTACTGAAACACTAAGAATCATGGGACGGGGAGATTTTACAGCTTCCTTGGCATGCAACAAAGCTAACGTGTTGACATGTTCATTGATGTATGCGTTTCTGCATTCTCAAGATAGAAATGATTTGTCGTGCGTGCGTGCGTGCGTGCATGCGCGTGTGTGTTTGTGTGCCGTAATGGGCTCTAGGGTGGAATTCAGTTTCGGAAAAACATTTGCTCGTGGGAATGAGTTTCCCTACGATGGATGATCATATCAAGCAACAGGCATTGAGAATGCTCTTGAATTCAGTAATGAAGGCATGATTTGCCATTGGCATCTGTGTAAGGTTTAACACTGCTGCAACACTGGATTCCTACCACTAAGTGAAGCAGGCTTCAAATTGTGCTCAAACACTGGTGTGTTCAAGGTGTGCCCTATATCTGAGATTCTATGAAAAGAAGGCTTTTTATTTCGAAATGACAAGAATTAAATTCACTAGTTAACACAAATCACATTAAATCAATAGGATTGATGTTTTATGGGTATTGCGTTAGATTAATGCAGATGACATTTTTACATTTCATATTGAAAAGTCTGTTTTAGCCTGTTTAAATCTGACCTAACAAGAGAAAAAGCCATCCTAGCCATCAGAATATGTGACCAAATTTCAACTTCAGTAAACAACCTTGCTAACCAAATCTTTTCAGGTGGTTTGTCATCCTCTCAGCTTTGTGCATGATGTTTGCTACAAGTGTGGGACCTTATATTTGTAAAGTGGTCATCATTTTTGTGACAACCATCAAAATGTATGTACTTGACTGTAGCTTCAACAAACAAGCAACTTGGAATAATAACCAAGTAGTTTCAGGTGACATCCTTTTTGGAGCAGACTAGTGAATGAAAGTCTGGGTTTAATATACGTCTTCTACCGGCTGCCTTTTAAGTACTCGGATGTTGGCAAATTTTTAAAGCTTTGAGAATTGAATTGGAAATCTGAAAGGCTTGCAAAATCACAAACTGTAAGCCAGAGCAGACTGTATCTGCTGAAGATATTGACGTCTTTTGGAGTGCATTGGGTACTCAAGACATTTTATGATACAGTGGTGGCACCAGCCATCTTTTATGGAGTGGTCTGCTGGGGCAGCAGTATCTCAGCTGCAGATAGGAAGAGACTTAATAAACTGATTAAGAGAGGTAGCTCTGTCCTGGGATACCCCCTCGACACCGTGGCGGTAGTGGGAGAAAGGATGATGGCTAAGCTGTCATCCATGATGGACAATGGTTCTCACCCTATGCAGGACTTCATTGCTGCACTAGAGAGCTCCTTCAGTGACAGACTGCTTTTTCGCAGGTCTTTCCATCCCGCAGCTGTCAGAATAATCAGCACTGCTTCCCCCAACAGACCAAATTCACAACAAGATGAACAACTGGATTGCATACCATTGGTTAACTGCTAACTCTGTTTTTTTTCTGTTCATATTGTAAATACAGTTCATATTTTTTAATATTTCCCCTTGTTTGAATTTTTTCATATATTTTATGCCTCTGATTGTGCTTTCTGCTTGCTGCTGTAACACCACAAATTTCCCCCTGTGGGGCTAATGAAGGAATATCTTATGTTTGAAACTATATTTAATTACATTGAAACAATGTTGAAAAGCTGATTTGAATGACTTTGATACTCTATTTGAAAACAATCTGGTGTAATATCTTATCCCATTCTCTCATTTGAATCCAGGACAGGGTTTATGTTCAACAAAATAATGTGGAGAATGTGTACAACCTGGGCCTAATAATCTTCAGGGACCAAGTGGTGCGCTATGGGTGCATTCGAGACCACCTCCAACAGACCTTACTGGATATGATTGCACGTGAGAGGAAGGGGGAGGTGGTAGACAGGTACACTAGACTTACGTTTAGCCATAGGCCACATTCTCAACTCTTTTTATCATTTCCTTATCAAAACTGTTCCACACTTGCAGGGGAGCAATCAGGAATGCTTGTCAAATGCTGATGATTCTCGGTCTGGAAGGCAGATCTGTATATGAAGAAGACTTTGAGGGTCCCTTCCTAGAGATGTCTGCTGAGTTCTTTCAGGTGAGCTGGTGGCTCACTGCCTCTGTTCTTGTAACCATGGAGAAGCTTTGTGATAAATCAATTCCTATTAACTCTTTCATCAGATGGAAAGCCAAAAGTTCTTGGCAGAGAACAGTGCCAGCGTCTATATCAAGAAGGTGGAGGCCAGGATAAATGAGGAGATTGAACGAGTGATGCACTGCCTGGACAAGTCCACAGAGGAGCCCATTGTTAAGGTGGTGGAAAGGGAGCTCATCTCCAAACATATGAAGACCATTGTAGAGATGGAGAACTCTGGCCTGGTTCATATGCTCAAGAATGGCAAGACTGAAGGTAAGAGATCTTGGCATCGCCATACAAAGTTTTCATCTTCATTTCAATGTCATAATCTGCGCGGATGATAATCGATAGTGACCAAGAAACTTGTGTAGCTTTCAATTTTGCAATATTGTTGCACAATATGAATTCTCTATCCTTATTCTTCTTTCAGACCTGGGCTGCATGTATAAGCTTTTTAGTCGTGTGCCAAATGGTCTGAAGACCATGTGTGAGTGTATGAGTTCCTACCTAAGAGAGCAAGGCAAGGCTCTGGTGTCGGAGGAGGGAGAGGGCAAGAACCCTGTTGATTACATACAGGTGTGTTTGTCCTGAGGTTCACTCAACCAGAAATTCCAGCTTTAGTTTTATTACAGTTACTCTCTTAAAAGAACACCATCTTCTATGAATTGAAAAGCCACACTTAAAAATGCATTCAATAATAAACAGGATATGATTCAGCATTGCCGTAGTACCATAATCTAGAGTCAACATTTGCATAGAAACCCAAATCAGATAACCATGTTAACTAATAAATGATTCTAATTTTGAAAAAAAGTGACAGCAAGGATGTTGCAATCACCCTTATGAATCTACTGGTACACCTTATAGACATTTTCTTTCATTGAAGTCTATCCAACTCTTATCTATACTTGAGTATCTGAGTAATCCAAATTATGGTTATGGGGTCTCACTGAAGTATCTAAACTAAATCTTAATTGGTAATCAAAAATGTATTTTATTTTTCAAAATTGAATTATTTTTATTTATTTATGAAGTGATTCACATAATTGCCTTCCAAACAGGGCTTGCTGGACCTGAAGACGCGATTTGACCGTTTCCTCCTTGAGTCCTTCAGTAATGACAGACTCTTCAAGCAAACCATTGCAGGAGACTTTGAGTATTTCCTCAACCTCAACACTCGCTCACCAGAGTACCTGTCCCTCTTCATTGATGATAAGCTCAAAAAAGGAGTCAAAGGGGTATGTGGTTAGTTTCCAAGAATACAGAATTACCATTTGATTTCCTGTGAAGATCTGCAAGAATGAAAGTGCCAATATTTGGATAGGTTGAGATTTTTTTCCCCCTTTCATTGCTTTCAGCATCATGTACTCAAGGTGTCTGAACCATATTATAAATCATTTATACGGCAAGACTAGTCTCTCTTAATCTAATATTTAATGTGCTGTGGGGGTCACCTCAGGTTATTTTATGAAGGACAAAAAGCATATGTGTATATATGAAATTATGTCTGCACTATTCTGTTAGTCAAATTTATTTGCTGTTTGGCTGCCCTTAGCCTCATTCTTTTTCTCATCTTGTGTCCAGTTGACAGAACAGGAAGTAGAGTCAATCCTGGACAAAGCCATGGTGTTGTTCAGGTTCATGCAAGAGAAGGACGTGTTTGAAAGGTATTACAAACAGCACCTGGCTCGTAGGCTGCTCACCAATAAGAGTGTGTCAGACGACTCTGAGAAGAACATGATTTCCAAGCTCAAGGTAAGAAGAGGGGAGCTATCCATCACTGTTTTTGGATTTTGTGTTGTTGTTTTTTCCCTTGGTCTTTATTCCCACCTGCCCTTAATTCCCCGTCCCTCCTCTTTGCAGACAGAATGCGGATGTCAGTTTACATCTAAACTGGAAGGGATGTTCAGAGACATGAGCATCTCCAACACCACAATGGATGAGTTCAGGCAACATTTACAGTCCACGGGGGTGAGAAAGTTTAAATAGCCCTAAAAGAGGAACACCATGGAATCTAACCAATTCATTAAGAGATGAAAGATATTGTTTTTGTTTTAATAATCCTGTTTTAAAATGAAGACGTATTGGTGTAGACATAGTCTTAAATGCCGATGTTCCTCTGTGTTTATCTCTCTCAGGTGTCTCTAGGTGGTGTTGACTTAACTGTTAGAGTCCTCACTACAGGCTACTGGCCCACACAATCAGCTACACCCAAATGCACCATACCCCCCTCCCCGAGACATGCCTTTGAAGTCTTCAGAAGGTTGGAGGGTCCTCAGTTTACTAAAGCATTTTACTACACACAAGAAGCCTGTATAGAGTCTTCTGCAAATTGTTTTTAGGTTTGACCTCAAAATTATTTTCACAGGTTCTACTTGGCCAAGCACAGCGGTAGACAGCTCACACTCCAGCATCACATGGGCTCTGCTGATCTCAATGCAACCTTCTATGGAGCCGTCAAAAAGGTAGATCCCAAATTGATACTATGTCGATAACACTGATA
>OMLC01066900.1:0-15970 GCA_900302585.1 Regalecus glesne | reverse complement strand
ATATGTGTGTGTGTGTGTGTATGTGTGTGTGTGTGTGTTTACATAGTACATACATACATACATAGGACAACATAGCACAAGATATAGAGCGGTCATCTAGTAATTGGAATATTGGTGATTCAATCCCTGGTTCCTGCAGAAAGCATGTTGAAGTGTCCTTACTTAAGCCACTGAACCCCTAACTGCTCAAGCCCTACATCAGAGGGGTGACCTGTCACTAGGATAAACCCCGGCATGACTCCAGCTTTGGATAAATGGTTAAAAATGGATGGATGGATGGATGGACAAACTGCACCCACTGGTAATTAAATGCAGCAAGTAGTGTGGCATGGCCAACCTATTCTCAGGCCTCGAATTATGTCTAGTCTCGATGCTGACAGTAACACACAAAGAAGGAAGGAAAAGAGCTAATGGGTCTTAAGTAGTTTTGAATAGGTTAATGCATGAATTTGAATTGGTGAATGTGTAAACTTAGAACAGATGTTTTGGTGTAAAGTGTGCATCACTGTATGCCACTGCAGCCTGGTGATATACTACAAACTACTGTAATTACAAAGGAAGTCCAGCCTATAGTAAACATGTTGCTACTGTAACCAGACCTGTAAAGCATAGATTTAAGAAATGAGTATATCTGAGTATATAATGAAGATGAGGAAGAGTGTATTTATGACAAGGTTAAGGCAGGCACTATATTTGGAAAGATGGACGGAGAGCAGATTTATGCATGTGTTATATAAACTCTGTTCAATGAGCCTAGCAGTCAAACTGACCTTTTGGACGCGAGCAACAGTCTGATCATTATTTCCATGCTGGGACTGAAGCAACAATTCTGTATTATATCCTCTATAATCTTTCGTCTTGTTTTCTCACATCCCAATACACCCCACACACACCATAGGTCAGAGGTTAATTAGGCCCTGCTGTGCCTTCTCTCTGTATCTGAATGCATTACCAGCATACACTTGACCTGCCAAAATAAAATGACATTAAATTAAAGGTTCAATATACGGTAAATTTTCACCAAACGGTCAACCCTTGTCTCCTTTCAAATACCCTGCTCACATGCGTGGAACACACAAGAAACAGATATTTGGTGATTCTGTGTGCTCATCTCAAAAGTAGTTTTTTACACAATTAAATGAATGGTAATGGTAAATCTTTTATAGCACTTTTCTAGTTTAGCAACCACTCAAACCACTTTACAATGTCTGCCTTACATTTATCAAGCACGAGGGATTATGGCCAGATACCCTTTTCCATGCCAAAGTGGGATCGAATCCAATATGTCCAACTCGGAGGTGCACGCTCTACCACTGAGTTTTAACTTTTCACTCTCTTTCTATCCAAGGACACATTTGATGGTTGACACCACATACCATGTGTGAAATTCAATGCCTTTATTGTGGAAGACAGATGCCTGGTATATCACAACAAGGATGCAGACTATGGAACTGCAAAGCAAGAGGAAAAGAAGAAGACCAAAGAGGGGGTTTAAGGGTATGGTGAGGGAGGACATGCAGGTGGCTGGTGTGACACAGGAAGATGCAGAGGACAGGAAGAGATGGATGATCCAATGTGGCAATCCCTAACAGTAACAACCGGAAGTAATAAAGGTCAGAGTAGACTTGATCTCCATTGATCACAATTTCTCCATCTCTTCTCCTTACCATTTCCGTCAGATTAGTGTCTGCAGCCCACACCAAGGCACAAAAATCAAAGTACATTGACACATGCCAGCAGTATGTAATAATGCCATTTTCTTAACAGGATATCAAACGGGAAATAAGGTCAATTACACACACCAATACTAGGTAATAAGAGCAATTGCACAGACCTTCAATACTAGTATAGTAATGAGGGACAGTCAACAGTGTCAAATAAATAAAAAGTTGTGTTATAGTTTACTGGAGGATTGCACTGTTACAAGGTTGAGAGAGAGAGGGAGAGAGAGAGAGAAAGAGAGAGAAAGAGAGAGATAGAGAAAGAGAGAGAGAGAGAGTTAGGGCCTCATTTAATACACAAACTTCAGCCCTTCCTGTGCAAGGAAACAACCAACAATTGTTTCTACCCATAAGCACAGGAGTCAGTTTTATCGACCATAATAATGGATTTAGCATGCAACAGCAGTCTATCGCACAAACATCATTATCAACAGACCCTGTGATCAGTTTGGCCTTCTGTGCGCTGTTGGCAGTGAGAATCATTATGACCTTCTGTTGTTAGTCTGAGTTGATTTTATTTATCTATTTAACATTTCTACATAAGTCAGCATTCTGTTGTAGCTCAGTGGTGGAGCATGCACTTCAGGAACTGACGAGCCAGATATTGCTGGTTCAGGAGTCAAGAAGGCCATCCGGCCTCAATCCCCCAAGCTACATCTAAATCTGTGTCCATCCCCACTATGTAGCAACTAATTGTGACAAATTAAAAATGGAACTCTCTCTCCAAGTTAATCAACATTCTCACTTTTATATATTTTTTATTTTTAAAAGTATCTCTTTTTTCCCACCCAAATTCCCCAAGTGGCCTGTGTGGCTGGTTCTGTCACTTTGATACCCCTCTAGAGTGTCGACAGGAAGGAAGAAGCCGTAGCATGCGAGTTCTCCAAGTCACATGATGACTAGCCCTCGTTATTTCCCACATTGCGGTTTCACAGGGAAAGCAGTGCTTGACCGTCGGAGAACGAAGCAGAGTACTTTGCCTTCACTTAACCACTAGCGCCCGGACAACCCAGAGGGGGACACTAGTGAACCCATAATCCTTTATCTAATCTAACCCATATACCCATATAAGGCTTAGCCAATAATGCCCCACCAAGGACCTCTGGCCGTGATTGGAAACTTCATGCCCAGGACTCAAACACCCAGCTAGATGACGCAGAAATGCACTAAACATCAACTTAACTGCCTAAGCCACCAGAGGCCCTGACTTTATTTCTGATTCAAAACACATGGTCAACCTTCCCCAGTAGCTAATCTCATTATGACTTGTGTGTGATATCATACAAAATGGAAATGCCATAAGATATATATGAAAAACAATGAGTGTTTAACTTTCAAACATTCCTAAACACAATCAATAGCCCTCTGTTATAGCTTTTTATCATATAGGCCCTTATAACCATATTGCATGTATTTCACCCCAGTAACCCCACTCTGTCTTTGAAGTAAGATGTCCGCTGCTAGTGGCACTTTTCTCCACGCTTTTAGACAAGACAAATTATTGGATGCCTGATTGCCAAGGCCGTTGATCTCATCCCTGCCCCAAATCATCCTGTTCTCACAATGTATTAAAAAACAATGTATGGTGGTCAGACTCTGTTTACACATTGTGTGAGCAGACTCTACCCTTTTAGTGCTGAAACTATTGCTCCGAAACTCCAACTGCTTAATAAATACACAAAGGCAACCTTCTGGTTCCAGCTCTTATTTTTCTTAAGAAAAATAAGGAAATTCAGATTTCAACAACACCCTAAAATGTTGTATTTGCAATCTGTGATCCGAAAGACATACCATAGGAAATGAAGCATTGTTTAATTTTACTGTAGTGTAAATTATTACACCAGCTATATTTATATCAAGCTATTTATTATATTATTATATATTGTTAATATACAATATGTAACATCAAAATATAATACTGGGGGCTGTGGTAGCGCAGCAGTTGAGCGTCTGCCTTCAAGTTGGACGTAGTGGATTCGTATCTCGCCATGGGGCATCAGGAAAGGGCATCTGGCCTTAATGCCAAACATATACGTGTAAACTGAGGGACTTACAAGCTAATGGGAACTACACAGGCATGCGGACGCACGCACACACGCACAAACACACAATATGATTTCTTTGACACACACACACGCTGTCTCTCACCATGGGAGTACAGCTTTATCAAGTTTCCAGATGGTACAACAGTTGTGGGGTTGATCCCCCTCAGTGACAAGATGGCCTACAGGGAGGAGGTTAATATCCTTGAAAAGTGTTCCCAGAACAGCTACCTCTCACTGAACATCCCCAAGATGAAAGAGGTCATTGTGAATTTCAGGAATGGTGAGCACACTCACTGTCACCCCCCAGTGACCATCAATGGCACAGTGGTGGAAAGGATGGACAACTTCAAATATCTAGGAGAAAACATCCTCAAAGACTTGACACGGGCTAGCCACAATACTACTGTTGCTAAAAAGGCCCGACACCATGTGTACGGCCTCAGGTGCAAAGACATCTTGCCTAAGGCACCAAATAGTCATCCTTGTTAGTATAGTGGTGAGTATCAATTTATCCCCGTCTGTCACGTGGAAGACCGAGGTTCGATTCCCTGACAGTGAAATGGTTTCTTTTTCTATGGGGCGGCATGGCTCAGTGGGTAGAATGGTTGTCTGCCGATCAGAAGGTTACAGGTTCAATCCCCACACCTGCAGAGAAGCGTGTATAGGTGTCCTCGAGCAAGACACTGTTGACGGTTAATAAACTTATCATATCACCACTATTACTGGATATATCAACTGATGCAGTTTCGCAGGGTCCTGCATAAGTCAGGCACAGCAGTTGCTGGATACGATAAGCTTGCCATTGATCGAAAAAGCTTGATTCACTTTTATTTGAATGGCCAGCTTGTAATTAGAATTGTTTATTTGCCACTGGACCAAGGCCAGTGGAATTTGTTCTCTACGTTTAACCCATCTTATTGTGAAGGAATAGTGAGCCCAACCGCCACGTGGCACTCGGGGAGCAGTTAGGGGTTCAGTGTCTTGCTATAGGATACCTCAATGCACTTTCTGTAGGGACCAGGGATCCAACAACCAATCTCAGATTACTAGACGACCACCTAACCTCTCGAGTTATACTGTGCCTGAAAAATGTATTATTCTAACGATAAAGGTAGAGTAAAATTTATGAATAAATTAATTGTTGATGGAACTTTCTTTCTTTGAAAAAAATGATACTCAACCCTCCAATTGACATTTTAAGGTGTTATGTGATGTTGCTGAGCCCCAGACAGTAATGCACCATTTTAATCCCAGTCAAACAGTACATAATCATTGTGGTCCGCAACTGCCATAATACATCCAAAGTAACACTTCAGAGCACAGTAACCCATTGCTTTTTGGGCCTTAACCCACACCCAAAATAACAGGCCTTAAATATTACAAATCAGACTCACCAGTGACATTCACTACTTGGAAAAAAAAATACAGTGATCTTTCATCTGGCCAAACTTGCCATTAACTTTTCTGTCAAGACTCACCCATCCATGAATTAATTCATTTTTCATTTATAGCATAGCAAGTGCATTTAATCACTGGTGCACCATGGTATCAAATGGTGTTGCATGTAAATGCATAACAATGTTGATACCATGAATGACGTTTACTAAATGTCTTGACACGTCATTCATTCCATTTGCATCCATTGATCCATTTGAATCCGTTGATCTGGACATAACGTTTTATTGAGAGACTCTCCATAAAATGTTGTGTCCAGATGAGCCGATTCATTTTTTGGGATTTCCTCACTGGATTACTGAGCATACATCAAGACGTGCATTTTATTATTTTTATAATTGGCTGCTCTCAGCACAGGGCTGACATGATCGGGGCCCACAGCTCATTATAAAAAGCATGTTGAACATGCACAGTGTTTTCGACTATTCACTTGATTAAATGAATACTGACAGGCTGCCCCGATGCTCACCAAATGAAGACTGCTAGGAGAAGTACTGACCACTATGCAACAAGCATAGTAAGATATTTGGAAGATTTTTTTTATAAAAAAACAACTATATTTTACTTGTTTCACTGAATTATTGATCATGTCGTGCACTGTTGACATCTGTTGAGCCCTGCTGGCCCCAAATGTAGAGATGGTTTTGTTCATCTCTACATAAAAACAATACATTTTATTTGATTACCGTCTTTCTGTACAGTAATCTTACAGTAGGAATAAAGAAATGGGTATTAAACAGGTATCAAGTCATATAAATACACACAAGTTAACTGAAAAAACATGACAGAATCAGTGGAGAAACTACACACCTCAATCAGAAAACAGCCATCAGAGTAAGAGGAGAGAAAAACATAATGAAAATTGAAATCCATTGTCAGAAAGTAGGATGAAGGGAAAGGAGGAACAATGGAGAGTCAAAAGTTGACTAATTTGTGCTCATTTAAATAGTTAGTGTGCATATTGATGAATATTCAGTCAAATGTAAATATACCAGATTTAGCTACCAGGCTCATTTTCATCTGTTTTCCCTTGCCAAAATGAAAAGTGTACACACTACCGAAAAAATCATTCTATACAATCAATCATCAGATATTACCAACACTAAAACTCACTCTACATGATAACATGTACTGCCTATACTACCTAAAACTCATTCTAATAATAACCAACCCAACACATAGCTTCAAGCTGATGTTACAAGATATCTTCATAATCACTCAAGCTCACATCACTCATAGTACATGAAAACAGAAGAGATTAGCCCACTTGAAACTCTCTCCGCACAATAAGCAAGCCCTTACACATGAAATATGCCCATACCCATAAAATGCATACAACACCTTCAAGTCTTTAAGGTGGGTTTTGGGAGTAGTACTGAAAACAGTACTGAAAACAGTTGAGAGTTGGTAGTGACTCAGCTAGTTTAATTTTGGTGAAGAGAGATTTCTAGTGTCTGAGGGCAGCAGCACTTAAAGCTAGCATGCCACGGTGATATGAGTTAAGAGTCCACTGAAGAGCATTGGCTGAATATGAGGGGCATGAGTAGCTTTATATGTACAATGATAGGTGTACTATTTCAGTAATTGTGACCCATGACTACTAAATAACAGTGAAGATTGATTTGTGTTAGTGATTCAACAACCCCCAAGGTTGGCTGAGTTCTGGCACATGCCAACCAATCCTCAGCAAACTATGCAGAACAGTTAAAGAGTACCCCCATCTGAAAATGTCAGCAAACATGCTGTGTATCTGTTATATCCGTTTATCTGTTATAAATCTGTAGTTGTTTGCTGCATTTCTTAACAGTAAAGGTCAGCAATAGGGCAAAATAAATAGCATATGCCCTTTTTAAAAGAGCAACTGCACGACTAGTTGGTGGCTTTACTTTAGATTACTTGGAATCGAAAAACATCTTTTCAGGCTCAGTAACCCAGGTATCTTGATGCATGCTCAATAATCCAGGTATGGGAATCACAAAAAGAGGTGAATCGGTTCAACTGGATAAGAAGTTTATTCAGAAACCCAGGTAGTCAACAAGGTCAAAATAGTTAAATCAGGTCATCTGGGCGTATGTTTAAAACAAAAACATGAGTATGTTTTCTTTTCTTCCATTTTGCCATTGTTTTGCCCCATTCTTTGTGAGTACCCTAATTTACATCTCTGTTCCTTTAAAAGGGAACTGGGTGGCTCACATACTGGACTGAGAGCCAAGGAAGACATTCAGCGGAATATTGAAACGTACTCATGTTTTTGTTTAAACCATATGTCCAGATGACCTGATTGATCTATTTTGGCCTTAATTACTTAGAACCGTATTGGGGTAAAAGGTGATCAGACATCTTGAGCGCATAGAGTACATAGTGAAAATACAATTCAAAGTATTGTCTGCCTAATGGAACAGCGAGAAGAGACCAATAATATAAAAAACAATCTCTCTAATAAAGGGAATTTTTTAACAGCTTGAGATAAAAACACTTAGTGATTTGAGTTTTGAGGCCTGAATACAATCAGACAGCTGATAGATGGAAGTTCCAGAGTGAATTGACATAACATAATCAAAACATATTCTGGTATATTGTAATTGAGAAGAGGAAGAGGAAAGAGTTATACCAGCTGACCACTATAAGAGTTTCTCTAACAAGGGAGAGTCTGTGGACAAAATCAATTCAGTGCTTACATTCAGTTAATCAATTTCTCATATACATTAATGAGGAATAGCAGTGAATTATTCACAGAATGAGGTTGGCCAAAATTGAAGTGGGATATCCAGAGAGATGAAAACAGTTGGACAGAATATGGACCACTTTCTTAGGAAGTCATAAACTATACACAGCTCACACAGTGTTAGTTTGTATTAGATTCCGCATAGCATCTTCAGTTAGGTTGCAAAACAGCAACCATTTGAAATAAGGCTGCTAAAATGTCAATGTTGATTAGGTGTAAGATAAGTATGGCAAGTATCATACAACTTTTTGATGAAAGTATATTGAAGTCGATGGAATGTGTTTCACATGGGGCTCAGAAGCATGAATCTCACACAGTACGTGATAAATGTTAGCTAATACTAATGTGTTAAGTAATGCAAATGGGTGTCTTGATGCATGCTCAATAATCCAAGATTTGGAATCACAAAAACGTGAAATGGTTCAACTAGATATGAAGTTTGTCCAGAAACGTTTTCTCATTTGTTTGAGTGACCAAACTTTTCTGAATAAACTTCTCATCCAATTGAAACCGATTCAGCTTTTTGAGAATGCAAATGGATAACGTTGCTAGTACTTCCCATAACGTTATAGTTACTATATTTTCATTTTGTACCCGTCAGGCCCAGTCAGGCTTAACTGGCGCTCAGGCAAAAACAAGTTTAATCTTTCTCCGATTATCTTGGCAATAGATTGTTCATAATTTAAACTTTGGCATCGGATACCTTATGGGACGATTTCTGCTCACCTGGAATTCGGGTCCTGGGTAACGAGATGCCCAAGCTAACCAGAGAGCAGCGGCGGAGAAGCTCGCTTCATCCTCGTCGATGTTACGTAGTCAGGAGTTATGGCGAGTCGTTTATTGCTGTGGAAAATGACTTCCTCTATTTGCAGCTTCCCATAGGATGACCACTTTCACTTGGAGGTAATGGAACTTGAAAACGACGGGCCTAAGCATGTCACCATCCTGCGTTTGGACTGCAGGCTTCTATGAACAGTCTAGAGTCGGAGTATCGTCGTGGCCCAGGGAGTTCTGTAATAGATTAGCAATAGCATTTCCGATCCATTTATCACCGAAGTCCTCCTCCACACTGATAATCCCACAGTTGTTCCTCCACTGTCTTGGTTCCAACTATTCGTTTTTAGCATGCCAACTGGTTCACCTTGGGAGGTGATTAATTTGTCTTTACTTTCAATACCAGTAACACATTCCGAGTAGCCTTTAGCTCCTTCCGTTGCTAATTCATGTAGCATGCACGGCATTCACTTTCTCGACGTCTCCTGTTACCTTGGCGTGTTCAGCACGAAGGTTTGCGATTTTCAGGCGCATATCCCTCAAAAGAGTTTAAGTTTTCTTGTTTAATGAAACTGTTCCAACCTTTAATTCTTGGATTGCTTTCAGAAGTACTTCCATCGCGAAGTATGACATGCCTAATCTCGACAGGCCCGTCCGGAGCTCCATGGCCTAGTCTATCTACACTTAAAGGATTGACGGCATGGTTTGGTTGAAATTGCAGTTCAGGGAGTGATTGCAAGCAGCTTAAAGTAAGGGCTTAAGCTTGGGCCAAGTTTTAGAGTTAAAGGGTAGCTTTGAATGGTCTACATATAACCTATTACGGAACCCACAGAAATTACGTCTTCACATATAGCTGCTCAACCGGAAGTCCGACCACACCAATTCCTATTGGTTATCTCTATTAAGATACCTGGCTTGTCACTGGGGTACTGGGGCAAGTGACCGTAGCGTGGATTCATCCAGACAGAGAAGATGTTAGCAACCAATGTTGTTGGAGGTGACACAAAGTGAGGATGAGGATGGACAGATCTGTGTAGAACTTGGATAGCTTAGCTGTTTTTGTAGCCAAGCTCTTCATTGAAGGCATCCTGTAAGAGAGCAGCTCTCCTGATGGACAGGCGGCATGAGAAGGAGAAGTTCAGAAGTGAGGTAATTAAAAGTCAGCTGTTTTGAGGTCACTTGGGGCTGTCTTCTTGATCTTGGCCAATGTGAGGAGTAGCATCTGGAGGTATGAATGGTAATTACCATATAGTGGCAAGGACTTATTCCTCTAACAGGATGTGGATGGGAAGGAGAGATTTCCCTGTTGTTGCCTGAGGAAAAACAGTAAATGATAGCCATAGGCTGTTGGGGAAAGTGAATAATGGATAGAGGTGGGAAGACCAAGAAGGTTGAATTCGGAGAGCGGTCAGCGATGGAGACTCACAAAGGGTTGTTTTGACTAGATTCTTCTTAAACATGTTGCTATTAGAGGTGCTGGGGAGAAGCTCCTAGACAAGAGCAGGTAGTAAAAGAGAATGTACAAAGCTTTAATTTATAGTATTTAAAAGCTTTTGTCAGAGTGGGTACATGTATATGTGAGACAGAATAGGAAGGGGTTACGTGATCTTAAGTAGATCACCAGAGTTGTCCCCAGGTGGTTAGGTTTTTAAAGGCATTGCCTTCCATTCATCCATCCATTGTCAACCGCTTATCTGAAGTCGGGTTGCAGGGGAACTGGAGCCTATCTCAGTTCTCATTGGGTAGGTCACCAGTCCATCATAGGGCAGAGCAATTTGGGAAACAGTGAATTAGGACATGAGAGCTCCAAGGACACTTCAACGCACTTCTCTGCAAGTGCGGGGGATCGAACCTGCAGTCGTCCGATTGCCAGCTGTGCCATGGTGCCCCTCGGGCATAGTCTTTACTCCCTGAATTCATTTATCATAATGTCTTTCAGAGTGAAAATTCTTCATGAAGTTATGATAATTCATATACAGGGATAAAAATGTAAACATGATTAATTGAAATACATTGGGTTTATATGGTCACTGCATGAAATATTGTAAAACATTACATTAATACGGAAATTCATCTAATCATGAAAAGACCCGGGCTCTTATAAATTTGGTTGCCTATTTTGTAATCAAAATAAAAGAACACCAGAGACTAAGGACATGTTAACATCCTTGTCTTTCTGACCCCAAATAGTGAAAAGCTCCTCGGATAATAACAGCCAATGAAGATTTGTTGACATCCATAAAAAGGAAAGGAAAGCCACTTTATTTGGTCATTATGTCCTAATAATGAAATGTGTCCTTTTTATTCAACTCATCCCATCCTATTATAGGAGCAGCAGTGGACAGTGGAGGAGCAGTGGACAGCTGCAGCGCTTGGAGTGCAGGGAGGAGTTTACTGTCTTGCTCAAGGACACATCAACATGCTTTCTGGAGCCCGGGATCAAACCAGTGACCTTCCAATTACTAGAGAATCTGCTCTACCTCCTGATCCAATGTTCCCCTGGTGAGTTCATCACTTGTGTGACTCGCCTGTTCAGAGCACATCTAAAATGTTTGACCTTATGAAATTTAATATTCTGAAACCAAAGCTGGGAATGATTAGTTATTGGCATGGGGAAATGACACCTATGTTCATCAACATAAAGACCAAATTAGCCTTTAACTAGACACTTGACTGCTTTGATAAATGACGTTAAAGACAGTTAATCACTCCGCTGCAGGTCAGCCAAGCAGGAGTGTAACAGGCAGGTGTCAAGTTCAAATGGTCACCAACTAAACAGCTTGGAAAACCCTCATCAGGTCAAGCGGAGGTACTCTGTTTTGAAAAAAGAAAGATTGTACCAGTGTCACGTGTAGCAACCTCTCAGACAGTGTTCCTACCCTCTGCAGCCTTGGTTCAGATCTGAAAGCCAAAGCAAGATGCAGAAAGGCATTACAGTGAGGAGCAGCAATAGGACACACTATTATTTTTCCAATAGAGTCAACTCTACAGTGTTGTGGGTGATCATAGTTATCTATCTCTGAAGATTTATCTATCTCTCCTTCCTCTTTGTCTTTTCACACTCTACAGACTCTCGCCTAACGTTGTCCTTGAGGCATGATGCAGGAGAAGTAGAATAATGTTGTTTGTGTCCTGATGGCTTTCAATCGTTCTTTGTTAACGTCAGGTCATGAAAGTTTATGGACGTTGCATTGCGACAATGCCTTTATCCTGAAACTGTTTTTCATTTGCTATAAATATATAACTTTAATCTAACCAGGTTGTTTCTTTAAGATTAGTTTCATATGATGAAAGAACTTAATAATGTTGTGGCACAGGTAATGGTCAAGGGGTTAAGGAGTTGGACATAAAAGCTAATGTTTTTTTGGGAAACACTTTCAATGTAAATTTATTTATTTGGGCCACGGTAGGGGCGACATGGCTCAGTGAGTAGAGCGGTCGTCTGGCAGTCGGAAGGTTGCAGGTTCGAGCCCCGGACCTGCAGAGAAGTGTGTCGAACTGTCCCTGAGGAAACCACTGTTCCTCTAATTACTATGGACTGGCGACGGCTCAAGGGTGTAGCCCCCCTTTCGCCTAATGAGAATGGAGATAGGCTCCGGATCCCCCATGACCTGACTTCAGATAAGCAGTTGACAATGGATGGATGGATGGGCCACGGTAGCTCAGCAGTAGAGCACAAGCTTCCTGATCTGAGGAGCCTGATATTGGTGGTTTGAAACCCCCGGGGGATGTCAGGAAAGGGTATCAGGCTTTTGGCTGTGATTTCAAAAAAATCGGTTTCGATTTCCTACCCACAAGGATTAGTTCTGATCTGATCAAAGAGTACATATGAGCTAAATTAGCTGTTGAAATTTGAAACAAGAATGGGGCCAAAAGGTATTATAGCAACCCATGGAGAGCCAAACTGCTGGTTTGTAAAAACCTAATTAACAAATGAAAGATTTAAACTTCAGATTTCAGATTTGGATTGTGTGCTCAGTAAAAATAAACTTTAATGCAAATCATGTCGTGAATAATTAACACATTTAAAACTCACCATGCAGTCTTCCTTGAAGAGCATTTACAACTTACAGACTTTACACTGACGTTGACGAGGTGAGACTCATTAACCCTCTTTTGGACTCACAACATTCCACCACTCACACAGATGACATCTTCAGTCCGAGCTGACTGCAGACCTCTCGACCCTTATAAACAATGCAGCTGCATAACAACTGAAACCAAAGGCCGTTTCAAATGCAAGTTAGCCATTGACCGGACGTTCAATGGTAATGTCTACTATCCACAGAAATCCATAAGATGGTGGCCGATGTACTCTGTGGCCCATCCTCGGTTCAAGGATTGTCATTCTCTCGTCACATAGGTGGTCTCATCCTTGAAAGTGTGACCACTGGCCAGTGGATGGGTGTAGACTGTGGAGTCCTGGCCTGACATGATAGACTATTGGTTTTGGTCATTATGGTGAAGGTTAAATGGACTTGTTCTTATATATTATGCAACTGTATAGTTTATTTGGGTATGGATGCCCCCAGTCAGTTTAGATTGAAGATGCCACCTGTATGAGTAAACTTTGTGTCCAGATAAACAGATTCAACTTTTTTCTCATTTCCTTACTTGGATTATCGAGCCAGCAAAAATACATCTTATGGACTTGAATATTTTTGTGATGTGTACACATTGATTTGGGAAATAGAACAGTTTTTGATAAAGTCACAAAAATCTGCAATGTTTCGTTGAATGCAAAGGTAATTGTTTTATGATACTTAGTAATTACTGATGAGTACATTTGAAGGATTCACAGATAGTTTCACTTCTGGATCAACCCCAGTGTTTTGTGAGACTGGAGTGAATTGAGATATTCAGCTGAGATTTCCATTATTTAAGAGGATCTGCTCAAATAATAAACAGCTCTGCTCAGAATCCAAACTCGTAATTTTCTTTCACATTTTTATAGCGTTTGATAGAAATATCCCCAAACACTGACCTTCACACATACACACACACACACACACACACACACACACACACAAACACAGACAGATCTCCTCCCTTACAAAACCTCCATTATTAAAACGACAATGGTTATACCCACACCCACCCTACTCCCCCCTTTTCAAAGCTCCACTGCTGCCCACCACGGCATGGATCCCATAATTCCTCCTGCTATATGGCTGCCGTCAGATGATGAAATGGTTTCCTTGACCAGAGAGGGTTGTCTGGCACTTGTTTTAGTGTTTGAGTTTTAGGAGCGCGATAAAGCATTGCTGGCTAACCCTGGCTGACAGAGAGCTATGTATAATAAGCCTTTACCCCCAGTCCCAAATCGCTTGCTGCATTTCAATTAAGGACTTTTTAAGGAATAGAGAGGCAATATTAGACATAGAGTGGAGGACCCTTTCAGTGTGTGTATGTGTGTGTGTGGGGGGGGCAACAAACACCCATGTAACTGCACACAAAAACAGGGCCAACAACTCACAAATCCAAGCGCACACACAGATGCTGACACGAGCATGCAGACAATCACACATATAAGCATGCATGGCTACACAGTTATACACATGCATGCACACACGGTGTGCAATAGTTATACGGAGAAGTATTAACAGTACACAGAGTTGAAATATTCAGTTGTTGCCCTTCTCAAGTGGCTATATTTTACGTTGAAAAATCAATTATTTCAAGTGGGTACAATCAACATCCCCTTCCCTCTCTCTGCCCGTGTCTTCCTCTCTCCTACTTGACCATTTCTCTCTGCTCCTTTGACTTGTTCCCACCTCGTTTCATCCTGAAGTCAAGTCCATTCTATTTGTATTGCCCGTTATCACAAATTACCATTTTACCTCAGTGGACTTTACACCTACACAGCATCCTGTCCTGAGACCCTCACATCAGATAAGGAACAATTCCCTTATTTTAAAAAAATGTTGATAGGGTGAGAAACAGGAAGAAACCTCAGGGAGAGCAACAGAGGAGGGATCTCACTCCCAAGACAGACAGCCATGCCATGGATGTTGTGTACCAGAATATATGTTGTTACAGCATGCAACACTGAGAGGACAATAGAATAATGATGGAATTACAAGATATATGTTAATGATAATGATAATCTCCTGAATAGTGACAGTGCTAATTGATGAACATCTAGAATGCAAATATGTCAGATCTAGCCACTTGGCTAAGTCTCATCATATGAAGAATGGGGTCAGTTGGACGGATGGATTTGATGGATGATGAACTTTGAAGAGGCAGCAGTGGCAGTAGTAGTAGTAGTAGTATTAGTAGGAAACAACAAACCTGGCATCGCAGTCTGGACCACCATGGTGGCAATGGTGGCATCTTCTGCTCGCTCTCTGTCTGCATCCCTCCCTTCATGTCTCCCCTTTTCTTTCCTGCTCCTATACCATCATTCTCTCCTCTCTCACTTTCTCTATGTAAGCCCCTCTTTTTCTCTGCTGCTCTGTTTTCTTGCTCTGTTTTTCTCTCTTACTCTGCCATATATTTTCCTCTTTTGTGCCCTCCATACTCTCTCTCTCTCTCTCTCTCTCTCTCTCTCTCTCTCTCTCTCTGAGTCTCCCTCTCTCTGTGTTTACTTTTGAGTGTTTGACTTGAAGATGATTGAATTTTTTTCCTAAATGGCTTGTAGGATTTTTTTATGAATAAAACATTTTTTATAATCAAATCCCTCTCTCATCACTATTTCCCTTTCTGTTCATCTTACCCCTCATCATCTCATGCATGAGCTCATTTCAGGCAAAAGCTTCTTGTGAACAGCATCATCATGTCATCCTAATCCACAAAGTCTCTTGTAAATTCAGTTAATGCCTTTTGTTCTAGCACAAATTTGTCACCGTTGATGTCTCCATTGCTCAGACTGGTAAGAACACAGCAGCGGAAAATAGCCACCTGGGGCAGTTTGGGTGAAGTCAGGGGGGATGTAAGTATTCTGTCTGTTGCCAATATCTGCCCCAAAGAGCACTGTGTTGGGGAACTACTGTGCATTCACCCCACATGCCAGTTCATACCAAGATACAACAGCATGGATACTGTGAAGATAATTTGGGGACATCCGGAAGTTAGCGAACTTCTAGCTAGCATCTTTCCCATTAGATGCCCAAACATAGCGTTAAACAAGTCAACGTTTTCTAAACAAACATGTGGAATCCAACAAGAACTGAGGAACTGTGGTGACCCCTGATGGGAGCAGTCACAATTAGTAGTAGTAGTAGCAGTAGTAGTAGCAGTAGCAGTAG
>OMLC01066896.1:0-15159 GCA_900302585.1 Regalecus glesne | reverse complement strand
ACCTTTATTTCCTGACAGGATTTGAAGTCTTTGATTCAGGTTCACCATCATGAGTTGATGGCAGCTGGGTGGTATGACCTCATCTAGGAGGTTAGCATCCTCCTCTTCAGGGGCCAATGATTACAGTCTGACACAAGTTAACATTTTTCATAAAAGTTTATTCTTTTCACTATACATCATTTAATACTTCCAATTACTTAAATCATCCTGTGATATTTCATAGAACCAAAAGTGTGACATCTTATTTTTTGAATCAATAAGTCATAAGTGTGATGAAAATTCTGATTCTGTCATCAGGAAACGAAAAGCAAAACCTTTCCAAAATCAAAATTCGTGTTGCATATCTTGTAGAGTTTACACAACGTCGATTTGCATCAGGTTTTCATTGTGCAACAGCAGCTCTGGATTATCAAGAATAAATCTTGTGATTTTGTGGCTCTAACATTCTAGAAAGAGTCTGGTCAGAAAGTGGTGCGGGCATTTTGAGGAAATAAGTGAAGATTAAATCAATGGTCTGAATTACCTTGTGAACCCCTTTACACGACACTAAAGAGATATGCTTACCTTGGTGGATTAAATTCCATCAGAATCAACTGAAACAAAGGAGAAATAACTTACGGCTAATATCATTTTTGTAACCACTAAAACTCGGTGTAGTACCACCACTGGGCTATATTCCATAGTGCAGATCCATAATGCCTGGATGTATATTAAATATAGATCATTCAGTTATATTACAGATGGACACCCAGACTCCCATTTTTAGATGTACCACATAGAAGCACTTGGAGCAAGCTCCTCTCCATTCAGCAGGAAACCAGTTGCATGTTATCATCCTGATGCTAGAAGACAGTGTATACTTACATATAGTAGACCTCCAAGCACTGTGAAAGCAAAGCTCAGAATACCATCCGGCAATGGGGAAATGTGTGCTCTCAATGGACTATGATATAAAATGAGCACTTGATAAGCTTGAGACCCACGCCATTAACATAGAATTCAATGGATCTCCCCAGAACTCTCAAAGTTCCACTTCGGAATTGTGCATCTCCACCACTAAACTCCAGCATCTTCTGTCACATACACTCACACGCTTGTCAACTTGCAAAGATTCAACCTGTACAGTTTTCCCAGACTTATTTTCACGTTCCAATTCAGTCTTTGTAATCATGGTGACGTCTGTTCTCCTTCAACAGTACCGGCAGTCCCGTTCACTTCCTCTGGAGTACCTATGATAAGGAAAGGGGATCAGGAACCAGTGTGTGGGACGGAGGGAGAATACACCAAATTAGACCAACAGAATCTCGTTTTCACCAGATATTAACTTGGAATAGAAGGCAAAAGAGGAAATCTCTCATTCTGTGTTCGCGTCTATTACAAAAAAGCAACAAGCAGTGTCCTTGTCTTCTAGAATATGTTCCTCAACCGACTCGGATAGCAAAATTTTCTGAATTTGATTAGCTTGAAATGCTAAAATCAGCTTTCTGACCAGCCTGCAAGCTAGGTAGTTAAACGTCAATGTGTTTTTTTACACATCATGATTAGTTCTCATGTTGTGGGGGTGGATGTGCTCTTAGATGGAGCCCGAGGCCTGATGCCCCGCGGTGGGTTAGAACCTGCGACGTCTGGCTCATCAGTTCTCGAATCCCGCAATCTACCACTGAGTCACAGCAATGTGTAAAATCTGAACTCTTTTTCCATGCATCCTTTTTCTTTGTTGCTTTAGCTGGGGACAGACAGGGATTCTAACTTTTCTCCATTCAGAAAGAAGGTTGAGTGTGAGCCAATGGTGTGCATCAGTTTCTCCCAGACAATCACTAGAATGACGGGTTCAACTCGAGATGTTATAAATAGAGATTTTTTTTCTCTTTTACCTTTTGTCACTGCTGCTTATGCCTGTGTCATTAGTTGCTTTTGACAATGACTGACTTCCTGTTGGTTATGGATTTATGTGCTTTTTATAGTAACCAATACGAGTAAATGATGTTTCACAGATCTACATGACATGTAAACTATCTGTATTAGATTATTTCTTACCCTCAGTGCTCTTTGGCAGTGCTTCCTGACCCGCAGTCTGCAATTGCTTAGTCTCCACACTGCTCTCCATCTCTTTGGCCTTTGATTTGGGTTTCTTTGCCACTGGAGGTGGCACTTTGACTCCTTTCTTTAGTGGCTCTGCTCCATTATCTGGTTTGGACTCAGAGGAGAGCTCTGCTATCAGGTTTGTCTGAGCGTTTGCTTGAGCCTCTGGCGAAGTGTGGGTCTCAATCACGACCTTCTTGGTGCTCTTGGAAAAAATGAAGCTGGCTGTGCTTGAGGGGGACTTGTGGTGGTCTCCACCTAGCGGTGATATTTGGGAATGCATGCTGAGGCCGGAGGGAGGGCCATCTTTAGTCCTAGTTGCTGTTCTGAGGCGGATGGCCTCTTGCAGGTTCATGGAGGGTGAGGCGGACGTGGCAGGAGGAGCCTTCTTTGTTGGGGAGGTGATAACTGACGGAGACTTGGGCGGAACCAGATCGGACTGGGACTCGACTACTGCTGGTTGCGAGTCAACTGGGGCAGCGGTTGTCGTTGACGTGGGGGAAATCATGATCAGAGACCTTCTGATGGGCTTCTGAGGAGCCTCGCCACTGGCAGATGGAGCGGAGGCCTGATCATTGGGCTGCTGAGGCCTCATAATCACCTCAGGCTGGGCTTGGTCCGGGGCACTGACAGGGTCAGGACTTCTGTTGACAGATCTCAGCTTGACGGTCTGCAGAAGGCTGGGTGTGACCACAAGACTAGAGTCCTCTTGCTGAGTAGGGGAAGGGATCTGCTCTTTGCTTTTTACAGCTGTGGTCAACAGACTCGGCTGGCCTGTAAGGTTTATAGGAGCCGGTGGTGGTAAAGGTGGAGGTAAGGGAATGTTTGCAGGCTGTGGAGAATTTTCTGGAGCCACGGGTGGGCTCACAATAGGGATCACCAAGGGAGGTGGTGGAGGGAGGTCCTGAAATACCGGTTGGCTATCATCAGTAGGTAGAGGCACTACAGGAGGTGGAGGTTGGAGCTCTGTAGGGGGTGGTGGTGGAATACTCTGGGGTGGGGAGAGGATACCCTTGTCTAAAGGGAGGGTTATTTTAGGGGGGGTTGGTACACTATCAGGTGGAGGCTTAACCTGCACAGAAGTAATGGTGTCCGACTGTAATGGTGGCAGGACAGATTCCCGTGGAGGTGGAAAGTTCTGAGGTGGTGTGAGAGTGCTCGGTTGTGAAGTGACGACTTCTTCAGGGATACGTGGTGCAAGCGTTTCAGAGTGTGGAGGACCAATGTCTTGTGGAGGTGGAGGAGTGATCTCTGTTGACGGTGTGGGTGGGGCAGCGTAGGATGGTGGTGGAGGGATACTCAGGGGTGGAGGTGGGATCCCTTGGGACAGAGAAGCAGCATGTTCGGGTGCGGGTGGCAGTATCTCTGTCACGTTAGTCACCACCTCTGATACAGCACACAGAGGAGGTTCTTCCTCTATGGACTTGACTGGTGGCATGTCAGCAGCCACGCCAGAGCATCCTGCTAATGATGCAACTGATGTCACCACCTGAGCAGCATCCAGCTGGTGGCTGTTTGACTCTCGTGGAGCAGCCACATGGGAAATGGATTTTTCTTGGGATGTATCAGTGGAAGGTATTGGTATAACTAGGCCATCCTCACTTAATGGTGGAGGGGGTGGAAGGGGGAAGTCTATGTCACTAGACCTGGAAAGGAAGGTCTCAGTGGCTTGTTCCATTAGTGGAGGAGGTGGGGGCCAAGATGAGTCAATAGTAGGGGAAACAGAAGGTGGTGGTGCTGGGATGGAGGCAAAGTCTGGGGTGTCCAGAGATATGGTCTGTGTGGGGGCATGCTGGGGTGGGGGGT
This sequence comes from Regalecus glesne, assembly GCA_900302585.1. Lineage (NCBI taxonomy): Eukaryota > Metazoa > Chordata > Actinopteri > Lampriformes > Regalecidae > Regalecus > Regalecus glesne. The sequence goes on along the minus strand of OMLC01066896.1, from coordinate 11,271 downwards.
GTGCGGGAGGAGGAGATGGGGAGTCGTGTGCTACTGCACTGACAGACAAAGTGTCCAATTTCCTGTTTACCTCTGTAACTGAGGACTCACCGTGTTCTGCTATCTTTACGTCCCCTTGTTGCGTTGCTGTAAGTCTCTCTTCAAGTTTTTCAATGACTTTCACTTGCATCTCCTTTTCCGTTTCACTTCTTTCAACTTTCTCCTGCACTTGACCTTCTTCTTTCACATCTACAGGCTGATCCGCACCGATCACACTTTCATTGTTCACTTTGCACACCTCTGGAGTCGACTCCTCAACGCCTTCAACTTTTCTGTTCTCCGATGCACATCCAGCTCCACTGCTGGAGTCCCCGGTGACGGTCGGACTCTTCTGCTTCCTGTCACCTGACAAACTCTTCAGAGATCCCTCTCTGGATAAAGCAGGGGACTGCCTGTGCTGTCTTCTATCTTTTGGATTCTTCCTCACAATAGCATAGGTGTTGTCAGGGGCTGGGGGTCCCAGCAGCAACTCGAAGGTTTGTTTGCTGTGGGCCCATACCTCAGGGGGAGGGGGTGGAGGTGCGTGTATCTTGGGAGGTGGTGGGATGGAGAAAAGTTCTCTCAGGGCCCTGACTGAAGGGCTGGCAGTTACAGTGTCCTCTGAAGGAATGGGTCGGGGTTTGGGAGCCTCGATGGCTTCCGTGCTCTCTGGAGACTCTGTCCGCACAAGCAGGGATGGGGCCGAGGCTACTGAGGGATGAGAGGGACCAGGGAATAAACTCTGAAGCTTGGCCAGGATGCCTCTCTTGTGCCTTGGAGAGGAGCTGTGTGATTTCTTGGGGGCCTGAGTGGGTGTGCCAGCCTGGCTGGAGTATCCACTTGAAGGAGAGGTGGTTTTCTTTGTGCCATTCCCCTGTGTTTGATCCTGGCTCATGGGTAAAGTGTCGTTGGCAGCTTCCTCTCCCTTTACAGAGTCCTCTTTCTTGGGTATCTGCAGGGACTTCAGGGGGCTCACTGAGACGGACCCGGTGGAGTCATCCAGAGAGCTGGTGTCTGCTGTGTAGCCGGGGCTGTCTGTGTTTCTGAAGGATGAATGAGAGGAGCCAGTCTCGTTTATCTTTACCGATTTGTTTTCTGCACCGTCCCCACCATTGGTCACGGTGATTTGGGGAGAAGGTTCCCCTGAAGCCACCCTGACCTCTGCCAAGTCACGCGACCGCCGTTTCATCTTGTTGTGGAGGGAGTAGGAGCGGCTTGGAGGAGGCGGAGCCCTCTTGGGTTTCATGACAGACAGGCTGCGTATGAAAGCTCCCTCTTTGTTAACCTCCTTTCCTTTGCTTCTCGGCTGCCCGTTGGAGGTGGCCCTCGAGGCTTTGCTGACAGAGGAGTGAATGCTCACTTTATCAGCATGAGGAGAAGCATCCTTAGAGGATCCCTCCCCATATCCCTGCTGTGACCTGCTCTGTCTGGGGGTACTGTTGCTGGAGATGGTTGAGGAGTCTGAGACCAGGGTCTCTGAGGACTCGGAGCGGCTCCACCCAGAGCTGTCAGAGTAGTTGGGGGGCTTTTGGCGGGAGATGGAGGAGAGGGTGGAGGCTCTTGAGGAGGAGGAGGCTCTAGAGGAAGCTGGGCTAGCCAGCATCAGGCTGCTCTTGCTGACGGTCCGGAGGCTACTGCGGTTCCTCCGACTGCTGATTTCAACCACATCAATGGAGGGCGGCATCACAGCATTGGGAATGATTTTGGACAGGTAGGTGGCCTGTGGGGACATAGACATGACAGGGCTGGGTGGATGCTGCTGGAGGCTGTTGCTTGTAGTCATCCAAGGGACAGCCAGGGATCGGGGTCTTTGCATAGCCGACTGCATGGAAGTGAAACGGTGGAGCAGGGCCATGTCATCTCTATGGCCCGCCTGAGAAGAGGTGAACTGCTGGACATGGCCTTCACTGAGCGTCTCAAGAGCCTCAATGGTCTGGAGGTTAACCCTGGCTCCTTCCCCGACATCAGCTGACTGGTCAGCCTCATCAGTGGAGGGACTGTCTGTGTGCTCCTCATCCAGCGCTAGAGTCACTGTCACGTCAATCCTATCCAGCCCTGTCAGAAGACAGGAGGACACATTAGGGCATCCTCATTAAATCCATTTAAACAGAACCAACAAAAAGCATCGATCAATATGAGAATAGTAAAACAACTATCAAGTCTTCTATGAGGAGTTTTTCAAATATCATTGATCAGCCTCGGCTTCATTCCGATGCCTCTGTATGACTGAGAGAATCAAACGAGGCCATCAGTGAGAGGATTGGATGCTGCCATACTATAATCATCCCAAATGCTTATCTGCTGGTAGGACCCCCACGAAATCTGAGAAAAATGACAGGATGCATTAATCCATTGCTGTATATTGGCTCTTAGTCCTAAATACCACCACATCTCTGTCTTCTCTTCAAAATAACTACATAAGCTACCAGAGACTGAACGTAGGTCAGCGATGATGTTGTTCTTCCATCAAACCCTTCTGCTTTTTACTACGGGGTCATGCAAAGTCAGTGAAAATCCCAAATTCCTAGTAGCAGGTTCAGTTGTTTTATCTTAATTTTTTATTTCTAGTTTGGGACGCGCTCTCTAACCAAAGCGTATAAAAGCAGATCTACATACCCAGTTCTTTCTGGATATGATGTGGGATCCCCGTGACAGTTTTTCTGTGTCTTCTTCTCATCTTGGCCTTCTCGGTTTTCTTTCCAGAGTTCAGAGGCCTGAATGTTGATCCTGGGTGGGGACAGTGAGACAGATGATCCTCTGAGATAAGAGCTTTACATGACATCCTATGACAGCAAAATACAACAAATCCCACAGCCAGGTTTCAGTGAAACAAAGGGCAGCAGAATATGCAAAGTCCTTGTTTTTCCTGTTGAGGAGGAGCAGCTCATTTGTTCTGTTGGGCATTGAGTGGCGATATGTCAGATCAGTCACTGGGATTGTAGATCAAAATCCCTGCTGTTGGTGCCTCACAGACGGCTGCTGTTCCTCCTACTAAGACCTCCATCTATAACCCACCTTGTCTGGTGAGGCCGGAGTGGGATGATCTGCTAGAAATGGCCGAGATGTTGGACTGTACAGAGACGGAGGAGGCCGTGTCAGGGATGGTGCTGTCAGACAGAAAACCTTTGCCATCTTCCTCCACTTGGATGGTTACTGTCGACTGGCATAGACACAAAAGAAAAATCCTCTTAGTTAATCCAAAGGCAATGTATTACTGCAGTGGTTCTCAAACTTCTTGGACCAAACACCACCTCTCATCCATCCAAAGCATAATTGTGCCACCTACAAGCCACCAGTTTACTAAACTGCAGACTAATGAGTAATATGTAATAGAGATAATAAAATAATAATAATAATAATATCCATACATGCATGGGTGTGCAAGTAAAAAGGACACATTTAAAGGGTTCTGTGCTGAAAAACAGACCCACAGCTTGAGAACCACTGTTGTTATACAAAGCCTGTATACTCATATGCTGGAAAATGTTGGATGGGACGCATCACTCACTACGCTGCTCTCATCATCTCTGTAGTCAAGCCCATTGTTGGTTTCTGGAATGAAAGTTACAAAGAACATATCTTTGGTCACTTATATAGTCATGTAAAAATTATTTGCTCTGTTAGAGTCTTAAAGTAATTTATGGACATGGTGGCATTCAAAGTTGTCAGTCTAGCACATGACTACGGGCCAGAATTCCATAGGACTGACTGATGGATGGGTTTGGTACCTTTCTGCTGCATCATCTTCAGGCCCTCCAGGGCTTCAGTGTGAAGGTCCTCCAGGTACTTTGGCCGGCTCGCCTCAATGAACACGTTTTCCTGTAACAGTGGAGGGACCCGGGTCTTCTCTCCATCTTCCTGCTTTGGAGCAGCTAAAAGGAAGAGGTGAGGAGGGGATCAACACAACGCATTGGGTTTTTGTAATGGGACAAGGCAGACTTATAGACCAGGCAAATGCAACCAAATTCTTACAAGAGGCAAATGAGCTCTACAAATGCTGGTAAGAGCTGGAAGAATAAAAAGAGCATTTTGGTAAATTGTATGAGATTAGTGAGAAGAAAAACTAATCTGACAACAATTAAGAAAGGTAAAATGCCCTTTTGTCTTTATCCACTTGGACAGAATAAAATCACTTAAATCTCTAAAATTGACCTAATTGGGGATTATCACATCAAAACCCACCACTAACAGCATATGCTCTGTAAGACTTCATTGTGGAATAGAATAAATAAAACACAATCTTGATAGGAAAAACCCACAATCATACAATCAATTGACCAATTAACTGGTGAATTATGGCCCGAGTACCTAGCTAGTTATTATATACATATAAATATATATATATATATATGTGTGTGTGTGTGTGTGTGTGTCCCCTCACACTTTGAAGACAGGATATCTGGGATCAGTGAGATAATTACCTGCTAAGACACTTTTATGTAATGGGACAGCTGCTACATGTAGCCACCTATGTACTACGCTATACACACAGCCGCTATAAGACCATGCTGGAATTAGCCCTCACAGCCATGCGCTAGCCACTATAGATATCAGTCTTTTTTTTTTTTTGCAGCAGAATTAGCACTGACTTCAGTGATTATTAAACCTGGAAATCCACTTTATGTTGAACAAAGAGAACACGTTTAAACATAGAAATGTCATCAATGTTTTCACATGCTACATGAATATTCCCTGTGCAACTGAAAACACACAATGTGCAGATCAAACTTAAGTCCTTTTCAAGTAGAGGAAGCTTTAGACGCTTTATTAATTTCTCATTGAACATACATGCAATGAAATCTGTTCACTGCATTCAACCCATCCTATTGTATAGGAGCCACTCCAGTTCTTTTACCTTTGTCTTGCTCAGGGGCACAGGCAGGAATCTTAACCCTAATATGTATGTCTTTTGGATGATGGCGGGAAACCAGAGAAACCACAGGAGACAGTCACGGGGAGAACATGGAAACTCCACACAGAAAGGAGATGGGACAGGATTCGAACCCAGGACCTTCTCGCTGTGAGGCAACAGTGCTAACTTCTGTGCCAACATGAATAACCAGTGTAACCTATTACTTTACTGCTTGTTTTGAGTGAACCAGTTAACCCAGACTTCCCTGGTCCCATCCCACTTCAATGACCAAAAGATGAATCTCAATCATTATCATCACAACTACAACAGGGGGGGCTGACAGTTGTTAATCATCTGACACGTCTCTTCACTCACCTCTCCTCTTGAAGACATCTGAAAAGCAGTAAAAATCCTCACTGAGGTTGTTGCTGAGAACCACCACCATGCTTGGCTTCTATACCCCCCTCCCTAAAAAAAACCCCACAAAAACCCCACAAAAACTGCAAAAGTATATCCCAGTGGGACAGAGAGAGCCCCAACAGGGCACGGGGAGTCACAGATCATAAATGAACACAAGGGAACATCTTGCAGATTGGGACAGGGTTGTTTATGTCAGGAGACGTCCATGTTGCCTGGAGAGGGCTCCTTCAACCAATAGACAACAAGAGCTCAGACACTAATCCTTGATAGCCTAATTCCTGACACCCTCCCACCCCCTATCAAGTTACCCAGTATCCCACTGTTGCTCCCCATCTGTGGACAGCTTCACCCCGAATTGTTCAGTCGGTGGTTATGACATGGATTAGACAAGAGATCACACATGTGATCATAATCACTCTGAAAGAGGAGAGAGCTGTTGTTAGAGATTTCAGGTACTAGACCAAGGGGGGCCTCCGCCTTAGGTGAAGATGATTACTTGTCATTGTGCATACGTACATGTGTTCTCTGGATTTAACTCATCATATAGAGCAGCTGCAGCTCTCAGGGAACAACTCCAGTTCTTTTTCCTCCTGCCTTGCTCAGGGGCACAGGCAGGAGTATTAATGACAACATGCATGTCTTTATGATGGTGGGAGGAAACCGGAGCACCCAGGAGACCCACACAGACACAGGGGAGAACATACAAACTCCACACAGGAAGGAGCTGGGACTGGATTCAAACCCAAGACTTTCTTGCTGTGAAGTAACAGTGCCAAGTGTTGGGCTGTGATTTATTCCACCTACTCAACAGGAGTCATTACATATCCTAACCAAAACCACCGTATCAGATCTGACGGCACGTCTTGGTTCAATCAATTCTGCAAGAGAGGAGCTCGATTTCCTTGGAACTCCAATATAAGTCCATTTGTTTCCTTGTACTTTCACCACAAGGGAGAGTAAGTGAGTTGAGAATAGGTGACTGAGCACAGCAGAAAAGAGCCCCACAGCTCTGAAGCAACCGGCAACCCATGTGACAGACGTTGCTGCCTCGACCTTCCACCAGCGTGATCCTCGAAATAAAATGTACAGCGAGAATAAAGCGGATCACTGAAAAAAAAAATCAATTTTCTCTCAGATTCTGTAACAACTAGATGTGAAGAGCAACTTTCCGCAATGTCAGAAGGCTCTTTAATTGTGTCTGAGAGAAGATATTCCAACCTAAATTTGACTCTTATGTCTCTTCTCATTGCTCCTTGTGAGGCAACCTCAAAGTAATCTACCCCGCCGAGATGAGATCACTTCCTGGTGTGCTGAACAGACATGACATGGAATGTGCGACATCTGAACAAATGGAAAACATTCCCATGGTCATGGTCTTACCCAATGACTCAGACAAAAGCGGTCTGAAGGAGGGGGGAGTTTAATCACATCTGTTGCCCGTTGCCATCTTACGGTACTTAGCAACGAGACGGAGAAGTCACGTTCAATAAACATTTGAATATCAAATATCTGCTACACTCATAAGTCAAAAGATGGACGCTTTGTAAAGACGCACAAAACCAAAAGAGAAATCGGATATGCAGGACTGACGGGGAACGATAACATCTCGGCCGTATACACACAAACACGCATGGTTAACGCCGCGCATGCGCAAACACAGTCTCCGAGTAGGGGGAGTGGCTAGAGACTGAGGATAACAGGATGGGGATCACCACATTACCACTGTTCTATGGGATCCATGTCCATATTAACCAATGAGAATATCAGAGACGCCATCTGCCACTGTTACACTACATAAGAGTTAAGCTTGGGTGTATTCATGTTCTGGTGGTGTTTTGGAGTGAATGCTAAATAATTTGGATGATCCTACCAAGACCTCATGTTTTTGTACCGAGTAACACCAAAACGTCACTGACATCACCAAATCTGCTGTGGAAAAACAAATTGGACATTTAAAACAACAAAACAAGGGAGATTATTAAAAAGGGGGACTTATAGAGTTACACGGCAAGGCATGTAAATAACAGCAGATTTGAAATAGATTATTTTAAGTTAACTTTCCCTTTAATCACGCAACTCTTGGGCAATATGGGATGAAATGCAGAGGGGGCGTCACTTGGGACTAACAGTCCCATCTATCAAATCCTGCCCATTATTGTCAGTATTCAAGTTTAAGATGAGAACACATCTAAGGCCTAGTTGATGTGCTCAGTATGTGTGTTTATGTGCTATGTGTTGGTGTGTTTATGTCTGTCCATTCGTTATTATTACAATTAGCATTAACTTCCTTTAATCTCCTTTTGTCTTCATCTTGATTTCCTTATGTATATGCCCTAAAGAGTTTCTTACCTCTCCTGCACAACAACAACAACAATAATAAAAACAGTAATAGTAATAGTCTCCTTTATAGAGACACTGCATACTAATAAACATTCGGAATGTAAATACACCGTATTTAACAATCACACTAATTTCCATCTGTTGTCTGAAGCAATTAAGGTTTCAGTATTTTGCCTAAGGACACCTCAACATGCTGTCTGTCTGAAGGACCTGAGGATCAAACCATCAACTTCTGATCACTTGATGACCACCCAACCTCCTGTGCCATGCCACCCCTAAAATCCATACTATGCTTATTTCTTGTGCTTTTATTACTTCCTTTTTGCCAAATAGGATAAATAAATAAGAGGACCCTCATCTGATGTCAAGCGCGCCGCAGTCAAATCCGGGTCCTCTTTCAGTGAAGTAAAGCAATTGCAGCAAGGGCAACAGTCAGAGAAATCTCGGGTTGCCTCATCAACAACTGCAAATAAACAACAACTTGTGTTGTTAGAAGGAGAACTGGACTGAGATTTATTTTCGGACGACCGCAGCATAAAGCCGAACCACATCCTGTCAAGTTGCCTCACCAGCTAATTTTACTTTCAGTGTGGGATTGTTCTGGGAGTTAGTGTAACCGAGGCAAAGACAAAAACAACAAACTTGAAACAGCCCAAAGTGGTTAAGAGCTGAAACATCAATACGCCAGGCCAGCCAGCATATCGCGAGTAAGCGTGTCCCATTTAGCCTGCAGCTAGAACACTCAACACTGCAGCGATGTTGACAGCTGTGTTCTTCAGACACAAGAGCACGTATGCATTATCAACCCCGACTAACTCCACCATGCATGTTCTGACTAGAGGGACCTTTGATGGGGATTTCACAGATGCTCATATCACCCCTGTTGTCCCTGCCCTAACTTGCCCCGCGATCTTGTTTTGCACTGCCCGGCAGACAGCCATGCAGAGACATTCTCACAAGCACCGAGGGAGCCGTCAACCAGGTGCTTAAGCTTCTCTCACCGGGATGAACGCAAATGAACACGGTCTGCTGAGAGTGGGGAATAACTCTTATGTGCCTGTCTGAACTGAGAGCGCACGTGTTCATGATGGGTCCCGGTCAAAGCCGATGTGCTCCACCGAGTTATTCACAGCTGATGGTTTCCAGTGAATTAAATATTAACATCCGTTGAGCAAGGCTGAATGGAAGGAGGGAACATGGCATGTGGATGATAACATCCTGCCCGGCCAACAGACATGCCTGCAGGTGTCTGGCCCCAGCGGTCACACTCCATTTCAGACAGATAACACAGATATGCCCCCTGCCACCCGCCCCCACACCCACACAGGTCTCTTTACTCTCTGAGCCAATGGTAAACTTTAAAATAAGTCGGTCACATTTTACATCGCAACCAAGCTCATTAGACCAATATACGTCTTGTACTAGCACACAGAGTCTACCCGTCACCTCACAAGTCAAATACACCTAAAAAAGATCAGCAGTGAACCAACAGCTCTGAAAATCCTATCTGGCTCCACAGAAACACAGCCTTCCTTGATGATGATGATGATGATGATGATGATGATAACAATTTGGGCAAGTCATCTAGCAATTGGGGGGTTGATGGCTCGATCCCCGGGACCTGCAGAAAGCGTGTCAAAGTGTCCCTATGATGGAAATGTGACCTGTCCAGGGTGTTTCCTTGCCTTTCACCCAATGAGAACTGGGATAGGCTCCAGCATGACCCTGCAACCCAACTTTGGATAATTAGAAGTTCAGTATCTTCGGTAACTGAACCACCTCCAATTACTAAACGACCCAAATCTCCCATCCTCTGAAACTATGCTGCCCCTACGTATTACACACTGATGAGAATGAGGCAGTTCATCATAATGTATGGGATGCTGTAATGCTACAAGCCTATAGTGAAGCAACATATGCATATGTAGGAACACAATGACCAAATCAAGTGGCTTTCCTCAAAACATGGAGAATAAAAGGACTTGTGGACTTTGATGAGGCCGAGGTCAGACACTTGAGAAGCTGTGACAAAACAAGACTGGATAGAAAAGCATGTATTGCAATACTCTAAGAAGTCCTCAGTTAACACGGAAAACTTCATGAACCAAGGCGTGAGTACAGCCAGAGACACGGAGTCTTCCACAGCAGAAACGACACTGGGACGAAAATTCATGAGCAACTTTTCAACCTTCAAAAATGAGGAAATGACCCTTGACCCCACCCATCCTCTACTTGGCACTAAAACACCAGGCTATGCCCATCTGTTCAAATAAAAAGCAGTGCTATCACAACACCCGCCCTTGCACAGGCCAGGAAGGAACACTACATTCCAGGATGGGAAATTACCACCTCTGCTTCACACGGACCACGTTTTATTCCGACCTCACCGTCACACCGGTGGAATCGACACAGCTAAAACGGCCCCCGGTTGTTCTCAAGGCATGTCTGCACTATGAAAGAATTCCCACAACAATTGCACATATGCAAATAAAGTCTGGTCGGGCTGTCTCTGCGGTGCCTGATCTCTGGCAACGTCCTGATGCATACATGATAATCCAGAAAAGGGAATCCTCGGAGGTTGAATCAGTTCATCTCGTGTCCACATGAACTGATTCAACTTTCTGGCGTCACTCGAGATCCAACGCATCAATCAGCTTCCCTGTTGACATGCCAGCTTGTGTTGACGGTCGACGGTCATTTCCCTGCAGTGACAGCAGCCCACAGTAACATAGCTGTAAATCCTGACAAACTGTCTATGATTTCATAAATGATGGCTGATGACAGCTGCACAAGCTGGGACCAAGTCATTGGAATAGTGCATAAGACTCAGATGAACTCGATGAAATCCGACCCTGGCGTGTTAAACCAGAAGGATTCGGGGGCATACAGACACTTCTCTGTGGGACTTGAACATGGTAAAAAGACTTTCTTACATAGCGCGTTGCTAGCCTAGCGACCCCTCAAAGCCCTTTAGAACGTGGGCCTCACATTTACCGACGGGCCGGACGCCCTTTCCGGAATCCCCGTGGTCAGATAGAACTTGCGACCCCTAACTTGCGGCCACAAGCTCTACTGCCGAGCAACCCCGGCCCTGAGATACTGCAACATGGTGGTCTTTGGTAGAGCCGTAGAGTGGATTATTCTTTTGCGCATTATGCCTTTTGAATCTGAAACGCAGCATTCGACAGTTTTTGCTGCGACGTGTGGAGGAGATGCGTTTACAAGCTACGTGACTGCTACATTTTCGTGGCGTCACACCTAACAGCTAATCTAAACTGCTGTTACATTCGGACATCTCCCTCAGTAAGTGACAAAGGTCACGACCTCAGCTAAGCAAGACTGTTAACCTAGATGTCAGCGGATGTCCCCGACATGTCCCGTCGTCGACACCCGTAGTCCCGACACACAAAGTCAACAAAAAGAATCATTGTCCCTGCCTGTAAGTTCCTCGTTCATCGACCGTGGTGAGTAACTTTCAGGTAAAGAGGCAAATGAGATCATCTGTCAAATGGAAATCAGGCGCACCACCCGAGGCTGTTGTTATGAAAGGGATTGATACCGCGGAGGGACGCCTGTATGATTGCTTTCCCGCCACGCGAGAAGGAAAGTGAAACACTATCGGTTGGCCTCTCAAACCTGTT